>JAFBJQ010002200.1:0-20640 GCA_016785345.1 Trinectes maculatus
CAGGACAAATGAAATGTCCACTTTTGATTACATCTTCTTCCCCTCCTTGCCTAATCTAAAGTATTATATTTAAATATATTACTTCTCAGTTTTGTTTTGTGGTGTTTTCTATTTATTTATTTCATTTATTTTATTTTTATTACTCTCTCTCAATTGTCTGTATACTTTTATATTCACATGTCTGTGTATGGTGAGAAGGAAGAATGTGGGCTGTTACTGATCTGTAACATAATTCTGTAGGGTTGGGGAAGGGAGGGAATAAGTGGTTGTTGTTTTTGGTTTTGTAATAAGAAAAAAATCTTTATTTTTCATTATTTTGTACTTGTACTTGTCACATGAATAAAAAACATGAATAAAAAAAAAATAAATATAAATTGTGTATTATGTCCAAGCTTTAACTCAGTGGTATTTATTTAATGGCAGCTTAACTTGGGTTGTAGATACTTACGCATTTAGCCGATCGGCAGTTTCCTGTCGGTCTTTCTCTCTGAGTTTATGTGTTGCTGCCGTGTTGCCTCTATTCGTTATTATATGTTTGATTTCCTCACAGGGCTCCGCCGCTCGCTCTGTCCTCGTGCATTTTACCATTGTGAATCCGCTTGATCTGTGTTCGACCTCATGGGCTGCTTAGGAATGGGTGCACACGCAATCAGCCTGACTAGCTGAACCTGGCTAGAATTAGTGAGGCTGCGTAAACGTGGCTCAGCCTGTATGGAACCGAGTTAGCCTCAACTCATTTGTTTTGGCTAAGTCTAGCCAGGCTATTCACATTAAGTCTCGCTTTTCTCAGCCTGCTTTATGGAACGTACCCCAGGTGACAGTTCAGTTCTCGACTCCAGGCGTCTTTCTGAAAACCAGTTTTGCCACGTTCTGATCTGCTGATGTGTGTGTTAGAGTTTGTGTCTCTGCTGAATCTGTTTTCATTGTACGTTACACTGTCTGAACTGAATAATCGCTCAGGCTATATTATCTTATCCACAGGCAAACAAGAGACAGGTAATCTTACCTGTTCTTCACGAAATGGCGTTTGGATGTGGCGCTTTGTCCAGCGTTAGAGTATGGCACGGTCGAACTTACTTTGGCGTTGTCCTGGCTTATTCGTGGGTCCTATTGCGAGTGATTGCTTTATTATGAGCCTTTTTCGTTGACAAATTGTAGCGACCAAACCCGCCTGGTCCTCTTGAGAGACTGATCGTGGGTTCTGTATCTTGTATGACGCGCTGCCAACTTGTTGAGTGAAGCACACCGAGTCCTGAATGCGTTTTGATGATTTAATTGAAACAGCAGCTTTCACTGTCACACACACTGTATGGCATGTATATACATATGTAAATAAACGTAACCAAAAGAAGCGTGGTTATGCCTGGCTATACGGTCAACGAAAAATACGGCTTCCCAGATCCCTTGTCTCTCTCTTCCGTTCACCCGAATACGAGTGAGCATGCCCATTTAAGGTAGCGCCACCTAACCCACGTGACCCACGCTCCCAAGCATCACCACGGTAACCAAACACCACGCACTAATTGCATTATGGCTCCTACAGCTTTGCTGAAGTGATAATAAGAGACGATGACACAGAAACAACCAACAGTCAGGGGTTCATCCAATACACACCTGCTACCGTCTGCTCCAAACCCCATTCAAATATCCTACTATTCAAAGCTGGACATCTATTCCTGCCAGGAATGAAACGTGATTGTTTTCTATTAACTGCAGATTTGTGACAAAAAGTCACGATAGAGAAGAGTTGAACTGAACATTTATAGTTAACATTAAACTCAACCAAGAATTAGAAACATAAAATGTAAGTTCATTTTTAGGGGGTAAATAAAAATTGCGCTGGTCATTTTGTGGTCACGCTTATCTGCAGCCAGTGTCACATATTTCAGAGTGAAGAGTTGTTTCACTCACCTGACTTTGGATAAGTGACGAGGAAAATGTCACTGTCTCGTACTTCAAAGCTCTGCAGTGAATCCAGGTACTCAGTTGTCGTGAGGCCGACAACATAGTTGTAGGTTTTGTACTTGCAGAGGTTATCGGTGATCTTCTCCATGTTGTTTCCAAAGCACACTGGGAATACAGAAAGAAATGTGTGATCACTGCAATTTGTAGTTGTATGACTGACTGTGTATGTTGGTTTCAGTCACAGGCCTCTATTAGGGTAGACCTCTACCTTGGGGAGACGATGGCGAAGAGGCTAAAGAGTCAGGCTTTGGTCCCAGAGGTTGTCGATTCGATTCCCAGCTCGGATGAAGATTTGTGTCATGTGCCACCATCCCAGATCAGGTCTGCTTGAAACAACACTGGTAAGACGCAAAAGCACGACTCAAGCAACTTAGGTCAAAAAGAGCTTTACTTGTCCAAGGCAAACAAATCCAAGTTGGCAAGACAAGAACAGGTCAAAATCCAAACAAAAGGTCATACATACACGTAGAGAGATATCACTAGGAAAATGCTGGGACGCTTGATAAAGAGACAAGACGAACTGGCACAAGACCAGGGAAAAGGAAAGACTTAATGCACCAGAGGAATCGAGACACAGGTGAAACACATTAGGGCAGGGCCAGCAATCACTCATGGAGGGAAGCACTCAAGGGCAGGAAGTAAATCTACAACGAGAGGAGAGGTCAGACCAACTTCAAAATAAAATAGGACATGTGCAAAACACAAATAAACATCATGACAGAGACACTTTCCTGACACTGCTAACAAGCTTGGTTGTTTGGAGGTTGCCAGTTTGCACCCCAGATTGGCCAAAGATCGTGAGAGGCACCACCATCTGTCCATGGTTGTCCACATCACTCCCCGGACTCCTTCATTGGCTGTCCCTCTGGTCCGCACGTGTGTGTGCCATGTGTGATGTACTTGTGTCTATTCACAAGAAATGTACTCATATATGTGTGGATTGGGTAAGAATGCAGAGAAGAATTTCACCATTGTGTGGATAAAATAAAGTATCTCCTATTCTTCTTCTTCTTCTATGTGAGATCCTGATTACCGGGTCCACACTGCCAGCAACAGTAAACTGTTAACACAACTTTGTTTATTTGGAGAAAGAAAGAAATATAGCACTGCGACATCAGTACACAGGGACGTAATTTGGGGGGGGGGGGGGGACACAGGGGACATGTCCGTCAGGGGGGGGGGGGGGGGGGGTCACAGGGAACATGTCCGTCACACTTTTTCGAAGGGTCGATTTGGTCCCATGCGGTTTTTACTGTCCAAAAACAACGTTACGCTACAGGAAACAGAGACAAGTCAGGCACTAGGACCAAACGGAAAACCACCACATATGTAGTTTGGTATCTATTTCAGGGGTCAGTTGACAAATCGCCTTGTCCAGACAATCCTGGATTCTCATCCATGAAGCTGCGGCTTTCTTTTCTTCTGTGGTGTTTATACCACTGGAGATTCCCAAACAAAAAACCCCTCTCTTCCCAGGGAAGAACAATAGTAAGAAATTAACTTGAATAACAAAAACTCACAAGATAAAGCTTGGACGACTCCCAAAATCAACTTGACCTGATAGTTACTCGACATAGACAAAGGCTGTTTCTCTTACACAAAGGATGAGACGAACTGGCACACAAGAAGGGCAAACGCAGACTAAACACACACACACACACTGAACAGAACCAGACTTCTAGACAGTCATGACAGTACCCCACCCCCACCCCACCATTGTGTACTATTCACGAGTCTGTGCAACCAGGACGACTCATGAATCAATTACCATATTTATCCTGTTTTTTCCCCTTTTCTATTTGTTGTAGATGAGGAGAACTGAAGTCTGATGTTGGCTCCAATGACCAAAACAGCCTCCACCTCGCATAAGATACAAACACATCTTAATACCTTTTGACATTTATTAAAGACAACTGATTGGCCAACTGTGTTTTTGTGTTGTTTACTTCAGCTTTTGCCACATAAACAGCTGCTGGACACAGTGTTTGAGTGTTTGAAGAACAAAACCACCTTGTAGCTGCTGTGGTTTCTCAGCTTACTCCCAGATGAACTTCAGAGACAGATCACCCAGTTTCTCCTGAAGCAGCCGGTCAACTCGTTCACTCTGAGCAGCAGTGAAGATGTTCTTCCAGTCACCAATCTGACCTGCAGAGAAAGAGAAGCCAAGCTCCATATCTGTTCACATGTTTACACACAGGAGCTGCAGCCATGTTCTGTTACCTTTGCGCATTAGGTTTCCACTGATCCTCTCTTTCAGAAACTCATAATTGGCACTTGAGTCTTTTTTCATTGTGTTAAATGTAGATTTTTCTACAACTCGATCGATGGCGGCATCACTCAGGTTTTTCCCCAAGAACGCGCAGATCTGAGTTACTGCCCCCTTCAGGTCCTAACGAACAATACAAGGCCAAGTGAGAGTGAAACGAAAGGAAACTAGACTCGACTGATCGTTCAAGATCATTTTCTTTCAACAGCCCCAGATGAAAACAATCATCACTCTCCATGATCATGTCCTCGTAGGTCAGAAAGAGCATGTTGTACTGCTTCCTTTGTGAATGCCACTGCCTGATGTGGTCGAACCAGGATGAACCTGCAACTGTATCATGTTGGAGGACAATACATTACAACAAATGGAGGACATGTCTCTCTGCCATACAAATATTAGCCAAATACATTTTTGAAGAGATTTTTTGGGGGGAGAACTGGTTGTAGGTGAAAAGTTTTTAAAAATGTAACAAAGTGTTTTTTTAGATAAGACATACAAATAAATACCAATGTGAACAGCAGTCTGTTTATTTAACATCATCTCACCATTGCCCTCCAGATACTGGTCAAGGAAGCTGTCAAAGCTCTTGGGCGTCTCCAGGTCGGCGAAGGCTTTGCTGAAGTGATAATAGGAGACAATGTTGTCCTTTGGATTCCTCATCACATAGATCATCTGACACAGAAACAACCAACAGTCAGGGGTTCATCCAATACACACCTGCTACTATCTGCTCCAAACTCCATTCAAATATCCCACTATTCAAAGCTGGACATCTATTCCTGCCAGGAATGAAACATGATCTTTTTCTATTAACTGCAGATTTGTGATTCTTTAACTTCAACTTCAACTTTAGTCTAATCTTCCAACAATAACCTTAATGGACAGTACCAGTCCGGTTTCCGTCCCCATCACAGCACTGAAACAGCACTGAAACAAACGTCAGCTTTTGATACCATTTCCCACTTCATCCTTCTCCATAAACTGTTATCCATGGGATTATCTGGAACACTTCTGGACTGGTTCCACTCATATCTCTCTGGCCGAACTCAATTCATTCAACTAAAAACTTTTGCATCCCAGCCATCTCCCATTTCCCGTGGTGTTCCACAAGGTTCTGTCCTTGGTCCAATCCTCTATATCATCTACTTCCTCCTTGTTGGTCACATATTCCGTAAATACAATATTCACTTTCATTGCTATGCGGACGACACCCAGCTCTACCATAGCCCGGACCACAAGCTCCTCGATTGGCTTTGCCCCCCCTCACCTCTGAAATCAAAATTTCATCACTGCCTACCTTTGCCTTTTTGTCCTTCAGCCCTGGAGGCATGAGAGCCGGGATGAGGTGAGAGGTAAAGAGCCGTGGAGACGGTCTCAGAGAGTAGTCTTCTCGGCCCTCTAGGTACTCCAGCCACGGCATCTGCTCCATGTTGTTGGGATATTCATTCAGACCTTCGCCTTCCATACAGATGGAGATGATGATCTGCTGTGTCCATATGGTACCTGTGTGTGGGGGGGAGAGTAGGTCAGGCCTATCTGCAGCCAGTGTCACATATTTCAGAGTGAAGAGTTGTTTCACTCACCTGACTTTGGATAAGTGACGAGGAAAATGTCACTGTCTCGTACTTCAAAGCTCTGCAGTGAATCCAGGTACTCGGGTGTCGTGAAGCCGACGACATAGTTGTAGTTTTTGTACCTGCAGAGGTTATCGGTGATCTTCTCCATGTCGTTTCTGAAGCACACTGGGAATATGGAAAGAAATGTGTGATCACGAGTCACTCAGGCGTCACAGCTCTCAGCTGAAATCTGGGTGTATTTGTACGACTGACTGTGCATTGGCTTAATTTACATGCCTCTATCTGAGATCCTGTTTGCCAGGTCCACGCTGCCAGCAGCAACAAACTTTGAACACAATGTTCTTTATTTGGAGCCAAAAGCCCAAGTCTGTAGCTGAATATTTGCAGAGGTTCAGAAAAGTGTGTATTTTGTCGTAGGTCAATTTTATACGTACAGTGACAAATCATAACAAAACATATTGACATGGAGCCATGTTCTGTTATCTTTGCACATGTAGTTTCCACTGATCCGCTCTTTCAGCAGAAACTCATGCTGTTCAGTAAACATGCCCGATTGTATGTTAATGTGAATTGCCCCAAATCTACTACTCACAAATCCGTAAAAAATTTGCTACAAGGCAAACTGTGTGTGTGTGTGTGTGTGTGGGTGTGTGTGTGTGTGTGTGTGTGTGTGTGTGTGTATAATACAGTACATAATAATAATAACAATAACAATAATAATAATAATAATAATAATAATAATAATAATAATAATAATAACAATAACAATAACAATAATAATAATAATAATAATAAATTATTAATTAATTAATTAATAATTAAATATAATAAATTAAAATAAGTATTTTGGCAAACACAAATGGCAGAAAGAGGCGAGTGAATGTGTATAACAGTTGCTGTTTCCCCTTTTATAGATTTTATTTGGATTTGATCAATTGATTATGTGAAATACAGCTCAGACCAGAAGCGTCATCACATGATAAAACATTACAGGAAATGAATACAAAAAGAAATAAAGCACCCCAACATCATTACATAATGTAAAGCATTGTGATCACTAAGAAATAAATCTCGTCTAAATGTGCTCTGTTTATTAGTTAACTAAAGTACACAGCATAATGAATGTATAATATTATTATGATCAGCAGTAAAAGTATTTTTTTATTAATATGAGACCATGAACACAACACCTAGCAATTATTACTACCAGATCATGTGCTTCTGCAACTAAATCAAACTCATGGCAAAACGCATTAAAGCACAGACAAGATAAAAAGAATCAAATCAAAAGTGATTCATGATGATTATTCTGTTCTCAGGATTCTCTGGTTTAACTCGGCCGAGTGGTTACAGATGTTGTTCTCCGTTAAGCAGAGGAAAAACGAGCGGCGCTTCACCCCAGATCCGCTGCTCAGCGACTCTGCTTCTGGCTTCCTTTCTCTGAATAATGCGGACTCATCAGAGCAGCTTGTTTCTTCCCTGATGTCTTCTGGCCCTCACACAGGGAGTCACGCATCCTCTGCCAGGCATCTATCTCTGATCTCCAAACAACAACTCTGTCCCGGATTAACTTGGACACTTCAGTTTCGCTGCCTTTGGCCAGACCAATGCTGTCTTTGCAGATGAAGAAGATATTGAGGCCGAAGAAAAGAGCGTTCACTGCGACTCCAGCTGCCCTGCCTAACCCGGACAGTGCGAGAGACCCTTTAAAAGCATCCCCACCCGCCTCTGCGATTTCCGCCGCTGTCCCGCCCACGTTCTCTATGAGATTTGCCTCCTCATAGGCAGATCTCATCATCTGTGCGCTTCTTAACAACTTGGCGTCTGAGATCTCATTGAAGAGCGAATTAACGCTGTATGCAACACATGCAGCTTTGCCAATAACTTGGCCACTTCCCACCAGCACATACCTATTTATGTTTTCTATTTCATGGGTCGGTTGACAAATCGCCTTGTCCAGACAATCCTGGATTCTCTGCATATCATCCATGAAGGTGTGGAAGACAGTGTTGGCTTTCTTTTCTTCTGTGGTGTTGACTCCGACCTCTGTGGCCGTGGTGACGGCACTAGTGACACCGCTGGTGATTCCCAAACCGAGCCCACTGGCAGTCAGGGCCAGAGACGCACCAGCTGTGAAAGGAGCTAACAGCAAACCACCAATGGAGAGCACTCCCCCCAGCGCCCCCACTGAGTTGCCTACCACATTGGAGATCCTTGCCCCCTTATTCATACTGTCAAGATGACCGGCGACCGTCTCCAGGTTTTTAAGCAATGATAACATTGGGTCGTGTTGCTTATTGAACTCATTGATGAAGTCAGAACACGACACAGCCTGGAACAAAAACACCATTCGGAAATGTGGGTCCATTCTGAGAAGGAGAAAACACAGTAGAGTAAATTTGTAAATTTGCTATCGTCCCCTCTGCTCTGAGTCTGTGCTGTTCAAAACAAGAAGGCTATTTGATACACGTCTATAAGACACGTGAGTTTACTGTTCTTTGACGTGATCATGGATCATAGGCGCAACGCATTAGTGACGCGTCTGATTGATACCTGATTTCCCTCAGCTGATGAATGTGACTCAGCATGCTGTTTATGTCGTCCTCAGACACCTTCACATCGAGGATGACCGGACTGTCTTTCTTCATCTTGACGTCACTGATGGAACTGACAAAGACACAGATGCAACAAACATACGCACCGTGTAGTTCATAATTTATGTATTTGGATGGAAAAAGAGTCAATAGCATATCATTTATATAAGTTGTAATAATACAATATAAATTAATCAATTGAATGTAAAAAAAATCTAAAATGTCCTTTTACCATTTCTTAAACATATCACAGATGATCTCTGTGACCTTTGCGTATTTGTCCAACTGACATGACATCACGACCACGTTCTGAAGTTTGGGCTGGAAGAAGGCCTTTGCATCTCGTTTAAAGCTGAGGAGGAGCGGGCAGATCATCCGAGCTGCTTTGATGATGTTGCAGACCTGTTCCAGGCTGCTCTTCTCCAGCAGACGAAACACTTGGTTCTCACAGAAGACATAAAGCGAGGTGACTGCCAGCTTCTCCACCGCATCCAGGAAGCGATCGAGCTCCTCTAGGCCTCGCAGAGTGTCCTGCAACACTGCAGCCAAAGTATCTGCGTTGAGTTCGCCCTTGAGCTTCGTCACCTCCGCCTTCCTTTTTCCTGCCCATGGAGAAATGGCACCACAGAAGCCTTTCACTGTGTCAGTGAAACTGACGGTATCTGAGATATAGCCAGACAAGGCCTTCTGCAGGTTCTCTCTGTAACATAACACAACACAACAAAACAAAACATCATTGTGGTCTTGTTTCACTTGGAGGACAAAGGCTGACAAAATTAACAGAAAAAAATTACAAAGTAAATTAATAAATGGAAAAATTAACAAAATTTAAACAGGCAAAAAAGCAAGAACAAAAAACAAATTCAGCTTTGTGACCTAAAGGGCATTTTATGCTTTTATGCATTTCTTCATTCACTTACATATTTCTACCTGAACCATAACCAGTCATCATGCTTATGGTATCTAATGTTTATTCTGCATTTTTTATGATACTTTACCTGTTTCCAGACATGTTTTTTGCTTCTTTTGCACTGATATGCTGTCTTCTCCCCTTTGTGGCTTTTTCTGTACAGATCAAGAGTTAAAATAAGAAAACAGAATTCGACTAACATCCTCCAAAGTTACACCAGAGCCACTTGTTACCTTGGTTTGATGTAACTGAGTACAGTTTGGAAACTTTAGTATGACAAATAAATAATGCAAATGTCTGTTTGTTAGATAATGATACCCCAAGATTTATTATGATATTGCACACAATCACCTGAATCTAATCATAACATCCTTTATGCTTGTAAATTCAAAGGGCGTGAACGTGTAGACGTGTAGGGACTTACCGTGTGAGGGCACGAGGCGGCTGTCTTGATGGCTCAAGCTCTTTGGAGAAGAGGCAACTGCAGCTGGCTTATATGGACCCCTGAAATGTGGGCGAAACAGGTACAGGTACATTCCTCAGCCTTCCTCCTCCGCAGTCTCGCCATGACTCAACCGAAATCTAGAGAATTTAATTTCCTGGTGTCCGTACAGTTTAATATTTGCGGATTTGTCTTCGGGGGGTGGCGAAGAGGCTAAAGAGTCGGACCAAGAGGCTTCCATTCCCAGCTCGGCCGAAAATTTGCTTTGCACCCCGGATTGGCCGAAAATCGAGAGAGGCGCCACCATCTGTCCACTACAGTCCACCACCTTGGGCCCTTAAGCAAGGCCCTTAACCCCCTGAACTCGCTCCCTGGGAGCTCCTCGTGGTGTAGCCTACTGCTCTGCATGTGCATGTCTGTAGTGTGTACTAACTGTATAACATGTTGTGTACTATTAAAGTTGTTTCTTCTTCTTCTTACTAACAGAAACCACATGACAGTCAAAAAAATGAAGTTGTTAGTAAAGTGGAAACTTGGGTGGTGGTCAAACTTTGGGAACCTGAGCTTTGAGCGTCTCTCTGCGGACTGATTGTTTTGACTATAACTGTGTCACACGCACAGTGTGACACATCGCTTTGTAAACAAAAGCGATGCGGGTTGTACTGTTTTCTTGTTGTTCAGTTTTCTTGTTACACTTGATCTCGGTATAGTTTACATCTTTTCAGTGGAAATTTCTGAATTCTTGCAATACAGGAAGAAATGACATCAATTTGAAAAGATCTGCTCAAAGACATTTTGACATCAGGGTGACACCTTTCTCTGCTTCCTTCTTCCATGTAGCTAAACCACACCTAGTGATAACACAGTCCAACAACGATACTGGTCCAACATTCCCGACCTCGAACTTCAGCTACTGCCACAACTAAAGGAGAAAACAAAAAGATGAGAGGTTAACAAAGTAAAAAAAAGAAAAATGGAAGAAAATCAAAAGCCGTTAAAGTCAAGATCAATAGATAAGGAGAAATTTAAAAAACAAAAACAAATACTAGACACGACAATAAAGTGCAGAGGCTTTAATTTGTTTTTCATTGTTATTCGAAGCACTGTGTGAAAGCCTTTTCAAAACATAGCTCCAAAGTCATTGTTGCGTAAAATCATGTAAAATCACAATCATCATGTTTAATTAAGAGTCAAAAAAGTCTTCCAGTCGTTCGTCCACAGTGGAATGTTGCTCAGTCACGTTGAGAACAGGCGACAGTTCAGTCCATGAGTCCAGGCGTCTTTCTGAAAACCAGTTTGGCTGCCACCTTCTGATCTGCTGATGTGTGTGTTAAAGTTTGTGTCTCTGTTTGCATTGTACGTTACACTGTCTGATCTGAGTAATCACTCAGGCTACATCAACTAATCACTTTAATCTTAAATCAGTACCAGTACCCAGCAGCAGAATGAAAAGACGACACGTTAGCGAGAGCTAACATTAGCATTAGCATTGGCGTCTGTGTAAAAAGACGTGTTGGGGGCAGAGCGGTCTGCTGCTCTACTGTATTACACAAGACTTCTTCTCCTGTTGCTCAGTCACGTTGAGAACAGGCGACAGTTCAGTCCATGAGTCCAGGCGTCTTTCTGAAAACCAGTTTGGCTGCCACCTTCTGATCTGCTGATGTGTGTGTTAAAGTTTGTGTCTCTGTTTGCATTGTACGTTACACTGTCTGATCTGAGTAATCACTCAGGCTACATCAACTAATCACTTTAATCTTAAATCAGTACCAGTACCCAGCAGCAGAATGAAAAGACGACACGTTAGCGAGAGCTAACATTAGCATTAGCATTGGCGTCTGGGTAAAAAGACGTGTTGGGGGCAGAGCGGTCTGCTGCTCTACTGTATTACACAAGACTTCTTCTCCTCCGGGATCTCGTCCTGTTCATCAGGTGGAGTTTCTGTCTCTGTTTCTCTTTGGCCCTCAGCTTCCATCTCTGGATAAAATGGTGTCTCCAGCACAGCTTGTTTCTTCTCGAAGGTGAGCAGGCCCTCACACAGGGAGTCATGCATCCTCTGCCATGCATCCATCTCCGATCTCCAAAGTACAGCTCTGGCCCTGATGAACTTGGAGACTACAGTCTCGCTGCCTTTGGCCAGACTGATGCTGTCTTTGCAGATGAAGAAGATATCCATGCCGAGGAAGAGAGCGTTGAGCGTGATCAAACCTACCCTGGCTGACTTGGATAGGGCGAGAGGCGCTTTGGCTACTGCCTGACCAACATCTGGGATGTCTGCAGCCAACCTGGGTGCATTGCGTAAGGCTTTACCTTCTTGGGCCACCACTTTACCAACACCTGTCACCAACTCTTCACTCTGCAGCAACTTGACAGCACCAGCGGCATCAGCTAAAGCATCAATGCTTCTTCCAATAGCACCTACATTGCCAAGAACCTTGGCCACCACTGGAACCAAACTGATCTTACTGTCTTCTATCCTGGAGAGCGTTTGATTGGTCACCTCTTCCACACAGTCCTGGAGGCTCTGCACATCATCCATGAAGCTCTGGAAGACTTCTCTGGCTTTCTTCTGCTGTGTAGCATTTACTCCGACCTCTGTGGCGGCAGTGACGACACTGTTGACTCCGCTGGTGATTCCCAGACCCACACCCGTCATCGTCAGAGCCAGAGACACTCCGGCAGTGAAGGGAATTAAAGCCAAGCCAACAATGGAGAGCACACCTCCGACTGCACCCACCGAGCTACCTGCAACACTGGAGATCTTTGCCCCCTTGTTCATCCTGTCCAGCTGAATGGCAACCTTCTCCAGATCATTGAGAAGCTCCAGCATCCTGGGCTTTCGGTTGCTGAACTTGGTGATGAAGTCACAGCACGACTCCTCCTGAAAGAGGAACACCACCCGGAAGTGCTGGTTCATCCTGATGAAGATGAAAGAAGAGAAAACAAACACATTAGTGCTGGTAGATTGGGCGCTGCCTTCATTTGAAGATTCGATTGTTTCACAGGAACCAGACACACAGATGTTTGGGGCCAATACAACAGAAGCATCAGGTAACACTTACCTGATTTCATCAAGCTGAGTCACATGATCAAGCATCCTGCGTATGTTATTGTCAGACACATCCACGTGCAGCTCCACCGCCGTTTCCATCGTCTTCAAGTTAAAGTCAGTGAAGGAGCTGTGAGAGACACTGACACTTACTGCCTGTTTCTACTGCCATTACTACACCTGCATATTATTATGTTCAGGAAACGTCACCTTCACCTTTTCTCCAAGGTCTTGTATATTGTTGTGAGGGTCCGTATATATTTATCCAGCTGATATGACATCACTTCCACATTCTGAAGCCTGGGCAGGAAGAAGACTTGTGCATCTCTTTTGAACTCGAGGAGAAGAGGGCAGATGAGCCGCGTGGCGAGGACGACAGTCTGGACATGTTCCAGCTCGCTCTCCTCAGGCAGATGAACCACCTGGTTCTCGGAGAAGACGTAAAGAGAGGTGACAGCCAGCTTCTCCACTGCATCCAGGAAGCTGTCGAGCTCCTCCAGGCCTCGCAGAGTGTCCTTCACCACTGCCTCCAGCTCGTTCTCCAGCTCTGCTCGCCGGCTCGCTGCAGTCACCTGGGTCGCCTTGCTCTTCATGTATTCCACAGCAGCTTTACCTTTCTCCTTTGACTCTGCAACATGTTTCATGCTGAGGTCGATGCCGTCAGCCCTGTTTTTAATGTCCACCATCATGTTTAACTCTGTCTCCCTCCACAGCAGCCATTTAGAGAACTTCTCACAGAATTGTCTCACTGCGTCACTGTAGTCAATGGTGTCTCTGACGTAACGAGACAACGTCTCCTGCAGCTCTTTTCTGTTGAAGACATGAAGCATCAGACACATAGGCTGTGTCCGAAATCGCTCCCTAACCCCTATATAGTGCACTGTGTAGTGACCCCGCCATTTTGTAGTGGTGTCCGAATGCTTAGAGATCACAGCATGTCCACTATATAGTGCACTGAATATCCGATGGTCACTAACCGGATGCATTGCCAGAAATTCTCTGGGCTGCGCGGAAGGGAAAATGGCGGACGGACGGGAGGAAAATATACATAAATATTATAAAATATAACAAAATACGCAAATAAAAACTACAGGACAGTAATCAAAAGCCTCTAATTTAATAAAAATGCAGTGGTAAACAAACAAGTATTTTGTGAGACGACAATAATGTGGTACGTTTTAATTGTGCGACAGCGATGACGTAATTACCGGCGCCGAGAGTAGTGACCGAAAGATTTTTCTGTTGTGCTCATTATACAGCCCACTACATTTATTTCCCTATGTAGGGAGTAGGGAAATGAGTGAGCGATTTCGGACACAGCAATAGTCAGACTTCAGTCATTTGCTCGGGTCTATTGTTGTTGTTGTTGTTGTTGTTGTTGTGTCTGACTGAGTCAGGTGATGGGATCCTGCCTCAAAATATTTGTTTGGATCAGTTGTTCAGGTTAGTCAGTGGAGAGGTCACGAGGTCAGTGAAAGGTCAAGTCATAAACATGTCATAAACATCATAAATAGTTATTTGCTATCACGTTGAAAACAACACATTATGTTGAAGTAACGTTTTGATTTAGAAGAGTTCTGGAGAACGTGCACTTTCCACCAGTGAATTTATATTTGTTAAATACAAAGTGTGTACTGAGAATTGAAAACACTCATCTCACAGGTTTATGCACAAGACGTCAACCTCATTTAACAGGAAGTAGCACAGAATCAGACTTTACCTCACAGCAGACATTTTGTCCTCTGCCCTCAGCTTCCTGATGGTTTTTTCCTCTGGCAGAACAGGAAACGAAGGTTTTTTTCCACGTCGATCAAAACACTCAGCAGGTATGAGAGGAGGTAGAACTTTACAAGGACAAAAACACTGGGAGCTTTTCTTTTGCTTTCGTTTCTCCACATCAGCAGGTTGCACCACTCCCATTCCTACACTTAACTCATTCAGCTCTGGGTTGAGCAGCGAGGTTGATGGATGAGTCAAGACAAAGATTTGCTTATTCAGCAACCGGTTCCTGAAGATGCCTTCATGAGCTGCTGTTCATCCTGGTCTGTTGGTTTGTGAAAAGATTAGTTATTAGCTTCTTTACAGAAGATAAATATCTGTTTTGTAACAGTAGTCCATGTAAGGTCAACATATACGAAACTACTACGTGAACTTGTTTTTTCTTGTTGTTTTTTTTTAAAGTAAACAAAATAAGTGTGTGTCAAGTGTATGTTTATGTCAGAAAGCAATATTTTTATACACTGTATCCATAATATATTTTCATATTGACACATTGAAAGAAAAGGATGATGGGAAATGGTCGCTCGACATGTGAATATTGTGAATAGTTCAAAAACTGACAGTGACTTTAACCCCAGAGACCAGAGGGTCTGTGGCTGAGACTCTGGGAACGTGTTGGAGATTTTTCCTGATGCAAAGGGCATAGTGTGTTCTGTGATGCTACAGACTAACAACAGTGTTATTGAGAGACCAGTGGCTAAACTCTGTCTGACTCTCTCTTCCTGTTTTTAAACACCTCTTAAAAACTCACTTCTTTCCTTTGGCTTTTTAACCCGTGCGAGAAGCGCCTTTTATTGTGTAACTTTTATCATCATTTATTGTCAATTTGTTTGCTGTATCTATGTTTTTAACTGTGTACAGCACAGCAGACATTTTGTCCTCTGCAGAACAGCTAACAAAGGTTTGTTTCCTCTTCAACCAAAGACACCCAGCAGGTATGAGAGGAGGAAGAACTCTAAAAGGCAAAAACTCTGGGAGCTTTTCTTTCGCTTTCGTTTCTCCACATGAACAGGTTGCACCAGTGGAGGTCAGCGAATGGCAGAGTTAGAAACATGTCATAAACACAATTCTCGGTTCAGGACACCTTTGCACCCTTATATCTTCACATGGAAAATTGTGTTCGTGTTGAAAATAACACGTTACATTCAAGGGCAGACTGGTACAAAAAAATGGGCCTGGCATTTTGGACCAGACCGGCACCACCACATTCAATAACATACACCTTTCAGTATTTTCCGTCTCTTGTCGGCCCAAATAGCACATAAGCCCACTGGGAAATGCCCAGTTTGCCATTTTTATTTAGTCTTTTTAATCAGTCCCCTAAAGTCATCGAAATTCAGGTTGCACTGTAACATATTCGGTTTTCTCAGTTTTTCCCGGATTTCTGATTTCTCGCAGTACAGGAAGAAATCACATAAATTAGATGAGCTCTGCTCAAAGACATTTTTCAGTTGACATCAGGGCGTCACCTTTCTCTGCTTACTTCTTCTATGTAGCTCAACCACACCTAGTGATAACACAGTCCAACCAGAATACTGGTCCAACTTTCCTGACCTAGGAATCCAGCTACTGCCACAGCTAAAGGACAAAACAACAAGGTTTACAAAGTTAAAAAAAAAAAAAGAAAAATTCAAAGAGAATCAAAAGCCGATATCAATAAATAAGGAGAAATAAAAAATTAAATCAAAACCAAATAGTGAACACAACAATAAAGTGCAGAGTCTCAGCTTTGATTTACATTATTTACATTATTGTTCAAAGAACTGCGTGAAAGCCTTTTGATCACAGCTCCAAAGGTTTCAGAGTTGAAGAGTCGTTGTTGCGTAAAATCATTTAAAATCAGAATCATCATGTTTAATTAAGAGTTAAAAAAAAGTCTTCCAGTCGTTCGTCCACAGTGGAATGTTGCTCAGTCACGTTGAGAACAGGCGACAGTTCAGTCCATGAGTCCACGCGTCTTTCTGAAAACCAGTTTGGCTGCCACCTTCTGATCTGCTGATGTGTGTGTTAAAGTTTGTGTCTCTGTTTGCATTGTACGTTACACTGTCTGATCTGAGTAATCACTCAGGCTACATCAACTAATCACTTTAAGCTTAAATCAGTACCCACAGTTTTTTCTTTCTTTTTTTTCTTTTTGTCTTGACCCAGTTATGATTCATTCATGCGCCATAATGATGCAATCAGCAAAAACAGAATCTGAACACATCATTTGTGGATTTGGAGAGTTGTGATGCGTCAATAAAAACAACTCTACTCACAAAAGCTTAAAGCAGAATGAAAAGACGACACGTTAGCGAGAGCTAACATTAGCATTAGCATTGGCGTCTGTGTAAAAAGACGCGGTGAGGGCATAGTGGTCTGCTGCTCTACTGTATTACACAAGACTTCTTCTCCTTCAGGATCTCGTCCTGTTCATCAGGTGGAGTTTCTGTCTCTGTTTCTCTTTGGTCCTCAGCTTCCATCTCTGGATAAAATGGTGTCTCCAGCACAGCTTGTTTCTTCTCGAAGGTGAGCAGGCCCTCACACAGGGAGTCATGCATCCTCTGCCATGCATCCATCTCCGATCTCCAAAGTACAGCTCTGGCCCTGATGAACTTGGAGACTACAGTCTCGCTGCCTTTCGCCAGACTGATGCCGTCTTTGCAGATGAAGAAGATATCCATGCCGAGGAAGAGAGCGTTGAGCGTGATCAAACCTACCCTGGCTGCCTTGGATAGAGCGAGAGGCGCTTTGGCTACTGCCTGACCAACATCTGGGATGTCTGCAGCCAACCTGGGTGCATTGCGTAAGGCGTTACCTTCTTGGGCCACCACTTTACCAACACCTGTCACCAACTCTTCATTCTGCAGCAACTTGACAGCACCAGCGGCATCAACAAAAACATCAATGCTTCTTCCAATAGGACCTACATTGCCAAGAACCTCGTCCACCAGTGGAGCCAAACCAATCTTACTGTCTTCTATCCTGGAGAGCGTTTGATTGGTCACCTCATCCACACAGTCCTGGAGGCTCTGCACATCATTCATGAAGCTCTGGAAGACTTCTCTGGCTTTCTTCTGCTGTGTAGCATTTACTCCGACCTCTGTGGCGGTGGTGACGGCACTGTTGACACCGCTGGTGATTCCCAGACCCACACCCGTCGCCGTCAGAGCCAGAGACACTCCGGCAGTGAAGGGAATTAAAGCCAAGCCAACAATGGAGAGCACACCTCCGACTGCACCCACCGAGCTACCTGCAACACTGGAGATCTTTGCCCCCTTGTTCATCCTGTCCAGCTGAACGGCAACCTTCTCCAGATCATCGAGAAGTTCCAGCATCCTGGGCTTTTGGTCACTGAACTTGGTGATGAAGTCACGGCACGACTCCTCCTGAAAGAGGAACACCACCCGGAAGTGCTGGTTCATCCTGATGAAGATGAAAGAAGAGAAAACAAACACATTAGTGCTGGTAGATTGGGCGCTGCCTTCATTTGAAGATTCGATTGTTTCACAGGAACCAGACACACAGATGTTTGGGGCCAATACAACAGAAGCATCAGGTAACACTTACCTGATTTCATCAAGCTGAGTCACATGATCAAGCATCCTGCGTATGTTATTGTCAGACACATCCACGTGCAGCTCCACCGCCGTTTCCATCGTCTTCAAGTTAAAGTCAGTGAAGGAGCTGTGAGAGACACTGACACTTACTGCCTGTTTCTACTGCCATTACTACACCTGCATATTATTATGTTCAGGAAACGTCACCTTCACCTTTTCTCCAGGGTCTTGTATATTGTTGTGAGGGTCCGTATATATTTATCCAGCTGATATGACATCACTTCCACATTCTGAAGCCTGGGCAGGAAGAAGACTTGTGCATCTCTTTTGAACTCGAGGAGAAGAGGGCAGATGAGCCACATGACGAAGATGACAGCCCGAACACGTTCCAGCTCGCTCTCCTCAGGCAGATGAACCACCTGGTTCTCGGAGAAGACGTAAAGAGAGGTGACAGCCAGCTTCTCCACTGCATCCAGGAAGCTGTCGAGCTCCTCCAGGCCTCGCAGAGTGTCCTTCACCACTGCCTCCAGCTCGTTCTCCAGCTCTGCTCGCCGGCTCGCTGCAGTCACCTGGGTCGCCTTGCTCTTCATGTATTCCACAGCAGCTTTACCTTTCTCCTTTGACTCTGCAACATGTTTCATGCTGAGGTCGATGCCGTCAGCCCTGTTTTTAATGTCCACCATCGTTTTTTTCTCTTTCTTCCTCAACGACAGCCATTTAGAGAACTTCTCACAGAATTGTCTCACTGCGTCACTGTAGTCGATGGTGTCTCTGACGTAGCGAGACAACGTCTCCTGCAGCTCTTTTCTGTTGAAGACATGAAGCATCAGACACATAGTGAGTCTTCAGTCATTTACTTCTGCTGCTCAGGTCTGTTGTTGTTGTTGTTGTTGTTGTTGTTGTTGTTGTTGTTGTTGTTGTTGTTGTGTCTGACTGAGTCAGGTGATGGGATCCTGCCTCGAAATATTTGTTTGGATCAGTTGTTCAGGTTAGTCAGTGGAGAGGTCACGAGGTCAGTGAAAGGTCAAATCATAAACATCATAAATAGTTATTTGCTATCACGTTGAAAACAACACATTATGTTGAAGTAACGTTTTGATTTAGAAGAGTTCTGGAGAACGTGCACTTTCCACCAGTGAATTTATATTTGTTAAATACAAAGTGTGTACTGAGAATTGAAAACACTCATCTCACAGGTTTATGCACAAGACGTCGACCTCATTTAACAGGAAGTAGCACAGAATCAGACTTTACCTCACAGCAGACATTTTGTCCTCTGCCCTCAGCTTCCTGATGGTTTTTTCCTCTGGCAGAACAGGAAACGAAGGTTTTTTTCCACGTCGATCAAAACACTCAGCAGGTATGAGAGGAGGTAGAACTTTACAAGGACAAAAACACTGGGAGCTTTTCTTTTACTTTCGTTTCTCCACATCAGCAGGTTGCACCACTCCCATTCCTACACTTAACTCATTCAGCTCTGGGTTGAGCAGCGAGGTTGATGGATGAGTCAATACAAAGATTTGCTTATTCAGCAACCGGTTCCTGGAGATACCTTCATGAGCTGCTGTTCATCCTGGTCTGTTGGTCTAGTTATTATCTTCTTTACAGAAGATAAATATCTGGATCTGGTCTGAGTTGATCACATCTGGAGCAGTTTTGTAACAATATTCCATGTAAGGTCAACATATACGAAAGTACTACATGAAGTTCTTTGTTCTTTTTTTTTAAATACACAAAATAAAGAGAGGAGTACTGCAATATTTTTATACACTATATACATAATATATTTTCATACTTAACCCCAGAGACCAGAGGGTCTGTGGCTGAGACTCGGAACCCATCACCCCCACCACTTCTTCTCCTCTGGAGCACGATCTACTCGAAGCTCTCACTAAGTCAAAGCTTGAGGAGCCCAAAAACAAGGCCCCGATTAGGCCTGGATTTGCAGTTTGTCCTTTAGGTAGAGGAGTCCACGGGTAGTGTCCAACACTGTTGTGATGAAGACGTTTGAACAGCAGGGGGCGACAGCCTCCAGAGAGTCGGAGTCCAGCCCGGATGTCCTGATGTCCTGATGTCCTGATGTCCTGATGTCCTGATGTCCTGATGTCCTGATGTCCTGATGGGACATTCAGGTCCAAAACCAACTGGAGCAAACAAAACAGAACAAGCTCCAGCAAAAGCCATAAATCAAATACACACAAAGTCGCAATTAGAAAAACATCTTTAATATCTCCGTTGCTGTAGCGCACAGCGCGCGCACGGACACGCACGCGCGCGCGCACACTGGGTGCCTTTAATAGATCGTCGACCGCAGTATTAGTATTATTATTATTATTATTATTATTATTATTATTATTATTATTATTATTATTATGAAGTGATGGAGGTGAACTGGATGTAAACCGCTGCTGACAGCGGGACAAGAGCCGAACCTGCAGCCGAGAGCGCGCGGACAGGGGGAGGAGCGGAGGAGGAGGAGAGGGAGGAGGAAAAGGAGGGGGAGGAGGAGGAAAAGGGGGGGG
>JAFBJQ010002204.1:0-79811 GCA_016785345.1 Trinectes maculatus
AGACAGTAAGCGCAAGCGAGAGGTAGCGGGATCGATGCCCGCATTCTCCAAAAACTGTTTTCTGTCTCGTTTCATTGCTTTGTACTTGTGACATGTGCACTGACAATGAAGTTGCATTTAATTCAAACTGAAATTGTTAAAAACAATGAGGCAAAATAAACAATATGAAAAAATGTGACTTGTATTGTGAGCGGAGAAATACAATACAAAGAAGAAATTAGTTCCCTCAAAACACAGTTCTTGGTACTGTTGCCACAGAAACATCGTGTGTGTTCACTGTGTGTCTGCTTAGATTTTAACCTGACACTCCAGCTTCCTCTCACAGGCCAAAGACATGCACACAGGGGAATGTGTGTGTGAATGGTTGTTAGTCTCTGTATGTTGTTGACCTGTGATTGGCTGGTGACCTGTCTATGATGTAACATGCCTTTCACCCACTGTCTGATGGGACTGATTCCAGCTGCTCCCATGACCATCTCAGGATAAGTAAATAGATGAACTGAAGGATGGATGGATGAATTGACACTGTTTTAAATCATCTGTGGTTCCTGTGGTTTAATCTGAACTGACTGTCCACATGAGCTTTTCATATAATATATTTTCATTATATTAGTTTTTGTAATAATTTGGTACATTGTAGAAAGTGACAAACAGAAGGGATAATATCTACATCTTAACATGCTAAGCTTTTTCACTAAGCGCTAAGCTTTTTCTTACACATTTACAAATCTGAATGAATTCTTGAACAAATTTAGGAATCTAATAATTCATACACACTACAATACCATAACAAACGTCCCCAATATGTGAATATTGGGGTTGTGGGTAACTGTGGGTAGGAGAGGAGATCATTCAGTGGGGATGCACTTTTAACAGCAGGTGTAGATGTAGCTAATCTGATTCCGTAAGAGCAGGGACACATGGCCGATGTGAGACACATCCTGGTGCCAGTTGGAAAAAAGGCCAGACTGAGAGAAAGAGGAAATACAGAGGGATCACATCCAGCCTTGTTCTTCTGCCGCTGATTCATTTGATGCTTTAGTCAGAGATCTGGCAGACACATCCACAGGGAAGGGATAAGGCTGAGAGTGAGGGAAAGGAGTCATAAACCTGATTGTTGTAAATAGAAACAAGGTGTCTGGGATATTCAGGTAACGTTTTCTAGTCATTCATTAGATGCTCTTTTCCTTGAGCAATGTCCTCATCTGATGTTTGACTTTAAAAGCTGCAGTGTGGTAATCTCTCCTGCAGATGGCTCTGTGTAGTTATCTGCAGTGTTTCTTCCCTGTCTGGCTCCATCTCAGGGCTCCCTGCTGTAAGTCATTGTAGCAAAGTGGTGAGTGAGCCAAATGGTCTACACCCTGTGTGATGAAACCTCAAGGTGTCACCCATTATCTAGATCTTAAGGCACCAGAGGGAGGTGTCTCCGTCTAATGTGAAGCCCCAGAGACTCTTTACCACCTCGCACTGACCATGTCTCTTCACAGCAGCTATTTCCATCAGGCTTTACACGGCATCCACACATCATAGTCTCATCCATTTTCTTTGTGAATTCAATTTGGGATTGCTAAGACAAAAAGCTAAAGATATTCCGTTCACTAGAATTTCAGCACATTGTTAAATGAGAGATTCTACCGCAAGATATGATATAATGTGTAACTACAATAAATGGAACGATGTATTTTATGAAATATAATCAGTGGACTGAGAAATGTTTATGACTGTATCATTATTTTATTTTGGGTACCTCCCCCTCCCCCCGCAACAGACAACAAAGACAACTGTCTATTATTCATTATTCATGTGTACATATCATAGTAACAACCAAAAAAATTCACAATACAATTTAAATACATAGAATGTCAATCGCATGTCAGTCTTGATTTAATGTTTGAGTACTCAACATGCATTCAAAATATAAAAATAGATTTCTGATTAAGCTTATATACACTTTTTTTTATAAATATAAGTATACAAATGTATTTTTAAAATACAAAGATAAATACAGTCACACAGAGTACATTGTGTACCAAAACGAGCAATTACAAACATTTTTTGGATACTTAGCATTCACAAAACACAAATATTACATTAGAAATGCAACTTTAACGACAATTGCAGGTCTCGTTTTTTTTTGTCTTCCTTTCTCATTTCAGTGGCTCACTTTTATTCTGAAGGTAAAAAGAAGCAGTCTGTGGGTGATAAATAAATAAAGAGGCTTAAAAAGAAAAACAAAAACGGAGGTCTAGCTCTGCCGGACATCCTGTAAGAGTTTGTTGATTTCAGCCACCAGCTCGCTGGCATCCACCAGCTCGTGTCGGCTGTCACTGCGTTTGCCCTGCAGGTGGCTGAGAACAGAGTCAAAATCGTCCTCCTCATAGTTCTCTGGGATCTCCTCCATGGCAGGCAGCCACTTGGACGAGGGCCCGGGGAGTGGCACTGCTACTGGTACAGGGGCCGGGGAATGCTGCATTAGTGTGGGGCTGACCAGCGCTGTGAGCATTGGGTTACTGTTGGCTTTAGGGGTGTGGCCGCTGTTCTGAGGGCTGTTTTTGGGCGCCTGCGAGCCCTTGAGGCTGCTGCTGCTCTGGGAGCTGAGCTTGGTGCTGGGTTTCAGCGTGTGGTAGCTGCCACCCTGGTGGTGGCCTGTAGGCCCAATGTTGCTTCCTGGGTTCTGGAAGTGTGTGTTGGCAGCCCAGGCTGCCACACCCTGCTGGTGAACAGAGGGGCTGGGCTTGCCAGGCAGATGGCCCCTCCTACGATCTAAAGATCCAGTCATGGGGACACCCACCCCGCTTAGGCTAGTCCCCTTCTCCTTCTCATTGACCTGGACGTACGAGTCCAGACCCTGGGGTAGCAACCTCTGGAACACACTGCTCATCTCTGACAACAGGGACGTGGTCCCACACAGGTCTTCATCCCTGTCTTCACTCACGCTGCCCTCTCCTCCCTCCTCTTCACCACCATCCTCACCAGCCAGGTCTTTGCCAAAGGTGGAGAAGCTCTGGTTCCTGGGAGTCCCAGTGTCAGTACAGGGCTGTGGGGTCTTTTCCTGTGACAGGTCACTTACTTTGTGCGCTTCTTCACCTGGGATGTAGAGATTGCTGCGGTAGTCAGAGGAGGATGTGGCTGGGGAGGCCAGTGGGGGCATCCAGCACTGATCTGAATGACCCAGGACACGACACTCCTCTGTGCAGAGCCTCATAGCTGCAGAGACAGACAGAAGCAGTCATGAGTAATTAGGAATAGTGAGCGACAAGATAGCAACTGTATAAGGAAATGGATAAAACTACATATTAAACCTCAGTCCTTTTTGTTTTTATCAAAGAAACGTTTTTTATCAAACATTGTAAACTGCACAATGCTGAAATATGGAATAATATAAATATCTGGCCATATTTTTTTAATTAAACAAAACGTTTAAGACCAATATCTGCCTTGACACAATTTACGCTGTTGACATTTCAGTTGACTTCATTTGTCAAAACAAAAATATCTAAACCCCTGAGGTAAAAAGCGCTTTCATTGTTTTGACTGACTGATTTCAAAGTTAGAGTGTGCTTAATTTGCTCCAGCTGTTGCATGTGTACTGTTTGTGCATATACAAGGATCTGTAGAAAGGTAAAACCTTGAGTTAAGAACCATACATTTAGAATTTGTCACACATACTGAATCCATTACTGTTGCACTGGTTGAGTAAAGTATCCAAAACACCAAAAACAGAAAAGCAATAAAATCCTATACCAAAAAGTCAACTTTCTGAATACAACGTGCACATTGTTTCCTAATAGCATGATTGCAAAGTGTTCATATTAGATGCAGCTTGTAGATAATATTAAAATACTTAAATTGAGGCTTAAATTGAATCCCCAAATCAAAGGGATGTAAAGAAGCCTGCTGAGAGTGGAGTGTTTTTCCATCCAGCCTGCCTTTCCTGAGGTGTTTCTGCTGCTCTGTCTCTGGAAACACAGTGGAAATCTGTCCTAATTAGTCTGAAAGGCTCTTTGCAGGAGCACAGCTTGCTACCTTCCAATGTATTTACCATGAAGAGACAATACAGCATAGCCGATCAATGCCTATTTCCCATTCAAAATGCCTCCTCCTCTAAAAGCCTTGCATTTTTCCCTTTCAACTCACCCTTTTCAATATTAAATCTTCAAATAGAAAATCTCTTAAGAATAAATTAGACAAATCAAATATGCCAACTTAAAGCTTTCATTAAAGTAGTGCAGTGCTTTTCAGTTGTACCATTGAGGGACTTCATTATCCCCTCATTAACATGAAAGGAGCATTTATTATACATCTTAGAACAGATGAAAAGTGCATTTGAATGCACTGGAAGGGGAAAAAGAAGAGTGTGGGGCAGCAGCAGATTGGTTGCCCTGTCCTGTCGATGAAAGGGTAGAAATGAAAGATTTAACCCAAATGATTTGAGTGTAAAAATGTATAAAAAGGCTGCCTGTTGATTGCAATTCAGCAGAATCACTAATGGAGATCTAGCTGGGGTTTTTTTTTACTGCTGATATTCTGTTTGTTCACGTCTGAGCTTTTATTTTATTGGCTTTTCCATCCTAACAGATTCTGCTTTTATCTCTCATATAAAACAACCTTCAGTCGCCACTCCCTGTCTGATAGACAATCATCCTTTTCCACTAGTCCCTAATCATACACACGAAAATATGCAACTGTTTTCACAGGCGGAAAAAGTGAACTGACTTTTACATGTTGGACTTGCTCTTACACATGTTGCAATATGGTAATACACACGTATTCTGACAGGTTTCATACCAATGCAATTATTTCCCTGCCAGGTGCCCAAGTTCTTTAAATAGCAAATACACTTCAGATGTGCATGACAGTCTCACCGCCCATGGGCATTTTGGTCTCTCAATGATCCATTGTTAGCAACTGATCTTAGGGCAGTGGTTGTACCTGTCAGCTGAGATTGGCCCTTTGTTCATCATTTTTCAACTTCAAACGTCAAAGTTTGATCCTCTTGAAACAAATAGTGAGCAAATTATCTATGAAGATGTTTGGTCTGAGTGGATTTTGCACGCTTTACATGATTTTCTTCATGAATAGCACTTTGTCAGTGTTTGCCATTATAGAATTGTTGAGTTAACTCATTATTTTCTTTGGGGGCAAACACAATTTGTCTTTTAGAAAATAAATCACATTAAGGAGTACAGAGTAATTCTTATACCAGCCTTGCTGTTTTCCAGATTTTCCTGTTTTCTTAAAGAGACTTTTAATCATTTCAGTCTGAGTTTCTGCTTCCTTCTTCCCTTGAGTTAGGAGAGCAACCATATCGTGGACAGACAGCGACTAAATGCTATTCGAAATCATCTATGCTGAAGTGAATGCGGGGGTGGGAGGCGGCGGTGAACATACAGACTGAGAACGGTGAGCTTCGAGATGTAATTATGCTCTTTAGGGCCTAATCACGAGCTCAACTCAGAGCCGACTCCATGGCAACTCCTCATCGCATGGCAATTAAATGGCTCCTTTTCATCAGAGAAGCAGGGGGGCTTGGTTTTGGATGGCTGAAAGTGAAAGCTTGAAGGTGGGAAAAGGAGAGTGACTAACAAGCACAGCTCCTCCACAAAGCCATAAAGCAAGAGAGGGAGGGTGAGATTGTCTGCCCGTCCAGGTCAACTTTAATTGGGATGTAGCTCAAATGCACTGTGGTATGATGGCTGTGTGGGAAGCTGGCTGTGAAGAAGTGGGAGCTATGGGAGGGGTGACTTGACTCAAAGCAACATTGCAACCTGGGTGATGTTAGCACATCTAGGCGGCGAGCCACAGGGATTTTACATTGTGTGAAAGTCAACAAGTCTGGGACACCTATTCAGGTATTGGATGCTTGGTGAGTATAATATATCAAAGTTGGTAGAACAATCAGTGTTCAAAATGTGTTTGTGTGTTGAAGCGTTAAGACAATAGTGACAGTGAGTAAAAGTGAAATGCCAATGACAACCGTCCCAGACAAAAATATTAATGCACAACATAAGATGAATGCCAAAACACTACAACACTGTCTTGCTAAGGGCAGTCGATATATAAATTAGGGTGAACTCATGAACTCATGAACTGATTTGTCCCTTGGTCATGAGGACTTGTCTATGGCACCCTGTTAATTTCTGTTTTTAAGTGATGGGAAAACTGCAATATGTAGTTTCTGTTTACTATTCTTTCAAATCTCTCTTAACAGATTTCACATAAGCCTCACTACTTTAGGATCCATCCCAGCTTGGTTCGACTGCTAAAGACAAACTGTTCTTATCCTGTGGAACTTGCTGAAGTTCAGCTGGAACTAATACAAGGCTTCAGCACTCCGAATACGACCAAGTGCATATATTTCAAGTCAATTTCAGTTTATCTAAAACTTTCTCTACGTCTGGGGAGCCACAAAACCACAATTTTGTACTCACAAGACTCTAACTCTGATTTGTGTAACTTATACTGTTATACAAGCTTGACATTAGATGAGTCTTAAATGCGGGATGTATTTTTGCTCATAAACGTATGGAATTTGTCCCTCACCTCTGCTTATAGAGGAATAGCACTATAAAGGGATCACCTCGGGGTCGACACGGACAGGATGAGTGATTGCAGCAGCAAAGAACACTCACCAACATACAGCATGGGGGACTTATAACTCAAACTTATTTATTCCTTACTGAGATGCTGTTTATTATACACCAGTGGGCCAGTATACGACATCTGCCACAGTCCTGTGATAAACAGGTGACCCCTACATGGACTTGCATTTGTGTAGATAGCTCAATGATGAGTAAGCCCTGCACCTTTGCTACACACACACACACAGACACACAGACATGTAAATGTGTATATGTCTATATAAACTGATTTGGATTTAGGACTAGATAATAAGGAGGCTGTAGGGAAATTATGGGATATAATTTATGGAGTTGTGGACGGAAAGGGGGGCAGGGGTGTACCTGCATGTGCTCTGTGCTGGCCATCAGGTGCATATATCTCAGTAAAGCCCTCACCAAGGAGCCTATCCATGGGCGACTCCCTGCCAGGCTCATAGTCGCTGTCCCCGGCCTCACTGTCTCCACGGCCGCTGTCCTTCAGACTAAACTTGTCCATCTCATTCAGGGCATATCTGCACAGAGACAAAGACAGATTTGATGTGATTCTTAGAGTACTGCATGGTCATTGTCAATAATGTCAAACGGTTACAGGAGCATTAAGCCTGTGATTTATAATGAGCTGCTGGCTGTATGCTTCAGGAGGGGGTTTACATAAAATTATGTAAATATTAAATTATTGAGCCTACAGTTTGACTCTAAACCAAAAAGCTGTAGGATATCGATGAAAAGGGTTATGTGAAATTACCAACAACAGACATCCATGTGGATGAATGTTTTAGCATAATATCGTTGCGCCTTACATAAAGATTGTATTTAGATTTTTAACTTAATCTTGCTCAAACAAAGCATTTTTCAAAGCATTTCGCATCTGCATTACCTGTAGCTCCTGGTGTATTTGTTGCCTCTGAAGCTTGGTCGTGGCTGGTACTGGCCCTGATGGAGCATGGACAGAAGCTGTGAGACTTGCTACAATCCCAAGGGAAACAAAAACAAAAAAAGGGACAGGAAAAGAAAGAAATAAAAGGAAAAAATAAAAGGAAAAAATGAAGACGGGAAAATGAATGGAGTCAAACAAGTAAGGTCACAAGACAATGCTGTGTGTAGTGGCATTGCAGGGAAGGTTCTCTGGGTGGTGGGAAGGGTGGGGATGGGGGGTTGTGTGACATGAATTTGAGACTAACTACTAAATGTGATGGTCAACAAAAACATGTAACAAAGGGCTGGAGGTAACAGAATATGGGAGCAAAAAATCAAATTCAGAACAAATGCTGAATATAAGATAAAAACATGTACTCAGTATATGATATGGACATCAATACTACAGGAGGTTCAGGATCAGTTTGTTTTAGAAGATGCTGAAGTAATTATTAAAATCAAATTAAGCTGTATGATCCCACTACTTGACCAATTGGGATGCAGAAGTCTTTTTCATGATGTTTCGTGAAAACTAACTATAAGCACGAAAGAACATTTCTCGTTGACTTACCTCTACAGGTGGTGTGGCGTGGGCCAGCTCCAGGGCAAAGTTTTCTGGAACGTGATTGGAGGAGATGGTGACCAAGCTGTTGAGGGACTGGCGGCTGTGATGGCTCTGCCTGCTCCCCAGGGTGCCCCTCTCAGGTGTCGGGGAGGCTGATGGGGAGCGTGGGTGTGAGCGCACAGGCAGAGTGCCATTGACAGTGGGGACCAGGGTGATGTCTGCCTTGTGGATCTGCCTGGTGGGCTTTTTGGGGTGGTTCTGGTAGCTGTTTTCTGCCACCCGGCAGTTGTAGTTGTGTCTGGGGTTTTTCTTCTCACGGCTGCAGCGGGTGGTGGCAAACATCACCATGATGATGAGCAGCAGGGCACAAACTGCACCCAGAGAGATTATGATGATGAGGGAGAGATCTAGTGAGGCTTGGCTTGAGCCGGTCGGGTAGAGAGGGGGGAGTATGTCCATATTTTCCTGCAAGGAGAGTCTGAGAAGAGCCCCTGTGGACAGGCGACTGGTTCCCCTGTCCTGCACTTCAACCTTGAGCTCCATCACATCCCTCGGAGCCTGTTCCAGACTAGCATTGGTTCTGAGCTCACATCGCCGGGCGTCCATCACA
Organism: Trinectes maculatus; assembly: GCA_016785345.1. NCBI lineage: Eukaryota > Metazoa > Chordata > Actinopteri > Pleuronectiformes > Achiridae > Trinectes > Trinectes maculatus. Next base: position 8,711 of record JAFBJQ010002204.1, read on the forward strand.
AACAGCCTATCCTCATTGCCGCCAACAATGGCACAGCTCACCTCTCCATTGGCACCGGCGTCACGGTCTGTGACTTTGAGCACAGTCACCAGCTGACCCGGTGATGCGTACTTCCACACCAGAATCTCAGCAGTGTGATTCTGGAGGGAGGGGGAGTGGATGACAGGTGGGTTGTCATTTTCATCTAAGACGGTTAGCAGGACAGTTGTGTTTGCCGACAGGGGAAGGTTTCCTCCATCGCGGGCTTGAACCGTGAAGGCAATCCGGCTGACGTCTTCATGGTCGAAGCTGCGTAAGGCATAGATAGCGCCGTTAGAAGGATCAATGGTGACATAAGTGGAGATGGGGCTCCCATGGACAAGGGCATCTATGATGGAGTAGGTGACCTGACCGTTGGTCCCCAGATCTGGATCTGAGGCCACTACAGTCATCAGATAGGCTCCTGGTGAGTTGTTCTCTGATTTGAAGACCTCATAGTGGCTCTTCTCAAAGCGTGGAGGATTGTCGTTTTCATCGAGCACCTGAACAGTGAAGTGTTTGATGGTGGAGAGACTGGGAGAGCCCCTGTCCTCGGCAATGACTGTTAGACTGTACTCTGACCTCTTCTCCCTGTCCAAAGAGACGTTTGTGAGAATCATGTAGTTCTTCTCATAGGTCTTCTGGAGTCTGAAGTGGCCGTGGCCATGCAGCCTGCACACCACCTCACCGTTGAGGCCTGCATCACTGTCATCAACACGAACCAGGGCTATGAAGGTGTCCACAGGGGCCCCCTCTGAAATATAGGCCACTTCTTCTTTGCCGGGGGTCATCAGGTTGATGTTTATCTCTGGTTTGTTGTCATTTACATCCACCACTTTCACCACAATTTTGCAAAGTCCAGGAATGGAGTTGGGGCCCAGGTCTTGAGCCTGAACGTCCAGCTCATACGAAGCTGTGGTTTCATAATCCACCTTTTTAACAAGAGTAATGTGGCCATTTTCCGGGTTTATCTTAAATGTTTCCAAGATCTTTGGTGAAACGTGGCTGCTGAAAGAGTAGACTATTTTCCCATTTGTGCCTTCGTCTGGATCTGTGGCATTTAAATCAATGATGAGGGTCCCGAGGGGGGAGTTTTCCAGCAAATTGATGATGTAAGCCTGCTCATCAAAGGCAGGGCTGTTGTCGTTGGAATCAGAAATGCTGATCTTGAGCAAAGTGGAGCCAGACTTCGGGGGTACGCCGTTATCCGAGGCTGTGAGCTGGAGCTGGTAGCTGGATTGCACCTCTCGGTCCAGCTCCCTCATCACCACCAGCTCTGCGTACTTGGCTCCGTCCGTCCTGGTTCTGACATCGATCTTAAAAAAGTTATTGGGAGTCAGGGCGTAGGTGTGCAGCGCGTTACTCCCGACATCTGCGTCCACGGCGCCGTCCAGCGGGACTCGCGTGCCCACAGACGCGCTCTCGGAAATCTCAATGGGCACAATGGCGCGGGAGAAGTGCGGGGAGTTGTCGTTAATGTCCAGCACCTCCACCTCCACGTGGAAGAGCTGCAGATACTCCGTCGGGAGGGTGACCACGTCGAACTCAATAGAGCAGTTGAGGTTCTTCTCACAGAGCTTCTCGCGGTCGATCTTGGTGCCGATGCTGATCTCGCCGTCCTCCTCCCGCACAGACAGGAACGGCGTGCTGCCCCGCTGCATAGCGCGGAAGCGAAAGCTGAGGGAAGTGGGCAGCTTGGATAAAACCCCGGCTACGTCCTCTCTGAGCCTCGCGATCACCGTGCCCACCTTCTGCTCCTCATAAACTTTATATTTCAGAGTCTTCCCCGTGGCTCCGCTCGTCAGCGCCACCACCAGCAGCACTCTGAACAGACCCGGAGAGAAACCATTCCCTTTGGCTTGGACCATCTTCCGCGCTCCGCGCGCACACTTTGGTGCCTGTGTCCACAGAGGATCGAGCTGGGTCTGGGGGGAGACGGGGCTTTCAGAGGTCTCTCAGAGGTCTGTCATGGTCAATCCTCCGCTGCGGCGCACTGCAACTCTGAAAGCTCCGCAAAACGCACCAAGCTCCGCAAAACGCACGCAGAGGTTAAGAAACAGACGTATGTCCGACTGAGGTGTAGACGTCCTTGTCGTTTTCGTTTGCACTTATTCGTAAACACACAGTCCAGTGTTGCGTGTGTCCACATATGTCCGCCCGTGTCCTCCTGCGTGTGCGCCTCTGACTGAGTGAGAGTGTGTATGTGCGCAAAGAAAAGGCGCAGCTTTCTCCCAGCCTCCCTGAGTATGTGTGTGTGTGTGTGTGTGTGTGTAAGAATATGTGAGGGAGACAGAGGGTAGAGAGAGAGTGTGTGTGTGTGTGTCTGCTCCCTCTACGCCCCCAGTGCCCCCCCCGCTCCTCTCCCCCTAAATCACCAGAACGGCCAAGAAGAGGGATCACCAAAGCCCCGTCTTACTGCCCCCGCGCCCCCCCACCCCCCTTAACGCCCCGGCATTAAAAGTGTGTCACAACAATGGGCAGCATTCTGGGCTGAGCAACACTGAACATAGCCACACAGTCCACACAGTGACTGACCCACGCCGGCAGACTTACATTGTTGTGGTCTCAGTGCGCAGCGTGTGCCAACTCAGCTCCTTTTGTCGCGTTTTGTAAAACGCCACACTATCGCCCCCCCACACAACACCCCCACAACACCAAGAGTTAAGACACACCAAACACCTCATCGCTCACTGGAAGTTAGATTCATTTATACATATATATATATAAGGCACAATCACGAGTAACTTGCATGATGGCATCCCATGATTATATCAACACTGAAATTATTTCCCAGCATGATGATATTTTTCATCATGACTGTGTCCTCGCTGTGCTTCTTATGCACATAGGTCACACAAAAACATACACAGTGGCTCTGCATCTGATTGTCTGTTGCCTCGTCTCCTCTGCTCAGTGAGCAGTTTCACTGAGGAGAAGTTGGAGACCTGCTGTATTAGATTATGGTATCCATCCAGCTGACCCCCACATGCGCCCCTTGCATCAAACTCCTCCTCCCTTTGCTGCATAATAATGTTTTATGGAAGCATACATCTCCTGATCCAACTAAATTACCATCGTGCAAACTCAAAGTGTTGCTCGGAGAGCAAACAACTGGACAAGCAGAGCTTTATGGCTGCAGCAGTGAGCCATCTGGCCAGGGCCTCAGACAACACAAACCTACAATTACCATCTATTCAGACCCCACTGCCCTTCTGCCAAGAAACACCGAGTGAGAATTAGTTTCAGCTTGTGCCAGATAAACTCTGATGTCCATTGCGTAAGACAAACTGCCTTCAGTGCCTTTTGGGTTGGCTTAATCTGGATGTGTCATAGGCTGCTGATGTTTAATTGGAGCAGCAGAGAGGAAGGAGCCCACAAAATCATCAGAAGGGTTGATAAGTATTTTATAAACTCTATTAATCCATGCTCCAAACATTTCCACAGTACACCCTCCAAGTGTCACAGATTCCAGTATGCAATCCCTTTTTCATGTTTCTCGAGATTCCATTTTCCCCAAATCCACAAAGTAATGAGTTTCTCTGCACAGGCTTTTATCTTCTATATGTTTCATAGGGCGTGGAGGCATATCTGATAACTGCCTTGCTGATTGGTTTCAACAGGGCAAATTATCTGTGACAGGCATCTTTGAAGAGATGCGACTCTGTGATGGATTTTATCTGCATTTTAAATTCCGGCGTGTGACCCGTGGGAACCGGCTCTCCACGCCACCATCTGTCTCTGAGCGAACACATGCCAGCTCCCGAGCTGATATACACACGTGTTCATGCAGAATGACTCCACATACACTCTGTGGTCCAATCGAATTGCTGATAGGTGTCATTTCGTTTGATTCAGTGGTGACTGAAATGTGACCGCACCATACTAAAAATCTGTACAATATATTTTCATGATATTGACGTAAGAGCTAATGTGTGCGGTACATAAAAGTTCAGTTATACTAATATTATAATATTATAATATTTTGATGACCACACTATTAACTTAATAATCTGGCTGCTGGCTCCCCCACGCCAGTGCTTAGTTTGAGTAAATCTCGGTGTTGGATTCTTTTCTTTGCGGCGAGGCAGAAGGGCTGCTGTGTCATCCCAGGCTGCTCATATGGCCAGTTAAAGGTCAGATCACTGGGTGGGTGATGGGGATTCTGCCCTTAGGGACCATAAAATCACTGAAAGGAGTTGTGGAGGGCGTGTGTGGGGGTGTAGGGCGAGAGGCTCTGCAACTTTGTCATTGAAATGAAGCAGGAGATCCCAATGACAAAGGCAGCTTAGCAGGTGGAGAGGGGAGGCCCTGCTAACCCACCCCCCAACCCACCCATCTCCTCCTGTGAAATCAGTGCGCACCAGGACGGAGCCGTGGTAGTGCCGGCAGAGTTTGTGTGTGACTATGTGTGTCTGTGCTTTTGTAAAACTTGTATATACTTTGTGTTTTTCTTACTCATATTTCCAATATTGCTAACAGGAAATAGGTTCGCCGATTATATGAATACCCCACATTAATACTAATTAGAGTGAATATTCAGGAACAAATCCTGCAAACTAAGCGGTTGAACATTCATTCTAATGCAGGAAAGTAGATTTCTCCATCAGGCAGAGGGGCAGAGGGGCAGAGGGACAGCGGGGCAGAAGGGCAGTCGCGGCGTGCGTCCAGGGGGATGGGAGAATTGTAAAGGCACGCGAGCATCTGCCAACATCTCATTACCGTGCTGTTAGCTCGTGTGAAACGGAAGAGATCTGGGCGCAGAGACGGGGGAGCCTGGCCACAGACGACACATCATGATACCCAAATTGAAATGTCATACACCATCAACCGGTTCAACTGTTGGTTAAAATGAAATTAATGCCACTGAATTCATAGAGTTTCTTTAATTTTATACTGTAAAATACCCAAAAAACGAAAATACCAAATACCGAAACTCAACTGAAACTAAAGTTTAGTTTGTCTTTGCCTTAAACAATGTAATATTTTTCTTTTTATAAATTTAGAGGTGTTGATTGATTTGATTTTGTCTTTACCACTATCAGCATCTTTAAGCCAGGCTACCTGCTATCCATTACCTGGACTGCAGGTCCTTACCTAACATACAGACATGCACGTATACTTCTAATCTATCACCCAAAATATATTGCTCCCACTTCACAAAGTTGATTCACTTGAATCTTTTCTCTGCATAAAGTACTTTCTGCCACAGGTTGTGCTATATAAACAAGCAGCCTAGTATTGGTGCCGTGTGATGTAATGTTCACTGTTATTTCAGTGGTTTGAGTTATTTTGTGCAGAAATCAAACACTTGACTTTTTTTGCTGTGTCCCCTCATTTGTCTACCTGCACTGTCTAAATTCAATATCAGACAGTGATTTCCTGCAGCTTTGAAATGTTGTTCCCTGGTCACAGAAAAGGGCTCTTTCTGTTACCTTGTGACAGTATGGAGACAGATCTGCAACCATGCAAGCAGCAAATTGGAATCTTGGTGTCTTATGGATCTCCAGGAAGGCCATTGCTGGTGCAAACAGTTTCAATTTGATCAGAGAGACTTCACATCTTCATGTCATGCTTTAGAATGGAACTCCATTTTGGTTTGGCAGATGGTAGGTCAGCATATGATATCATACTGTTTGTGTAGACAAAATGTTCTCCCACTATTATACACATATCTTTTCAGTTTTATGCACACATTTTCTGTCAGTTATATTGAAAACCTCTCAATTTAACAACAAACTCATTTGTTAACGATTTCATGATTTATATTATTTTCTATATTTTCCTCCTATATTTTCCTTCCTTCCTGCTTACTTAAAAAGTAGACTTTGGAATTGTTGACGTCATATGTAACGCTGCTCGTGCCGAGTTGTAACGTCCATTGGCTCCTCTCCACAGCAGAGCAGCTTGTTTGCTCTACCCTTGTCTGTGATCATCTCTGATTGTCTTCACTGGGATTGTCAGACCCATCCATAAATTCTTCACTTCTACCTGGGGTGCAGTCTTGTTAACAGCCCCCCAGGACTCCATTCACATTTGGCAGCATTTGATGGAGCTTCTTGACTTGGTAATGGGGTCTCTGAAGCTGTATACAAGAACCAATGTCTTGTCTGGTATGTGCTGTGCTCAGCACCATTTACCATGTTGACTCTCTGGGAGCTGTGAAAGGAAGCCATCAGATGCCCTGTTTCTGCATTGATGCACCCCTCACAAAGAAACCTGACTGTATATAAACGCTCTGGAAGTCTGGGGATGATTTGCTCTCTGAACAGAAAATATTTTTTTTTTCAGAGGGTTAGGGTTACAGGTTCCAAGTTTTAAACTGGGCTGCTGTTGATGTTCTCTCACACGTTAAATATGTATGAGCTTCAAAAATCAGGAACATCTCATCAATACTCTCATCAAGCAGCAAGCTGTCATTGACAATGATTTGTAAATTAGAGCAGCACTGACAAAAAGCACACAAGTATCCATCTCTATGGGTTCTGCTGCCTTGTTTTGCTGCTGCAAAGGCTAATTGACTCTACTGGCTGGCCTCAAAAGACTGGCTGTAGTCTTATGTTTCATGCACAAACAGTAGGGCTTTCTGAGGATGATCACAATCACTATTGCACGAGGGCCTTTCAGGCATTCATGCTGTGACAGAGCCAGAACCCTCCTCTCTGATGGACACACGTCTGGCATATGTTGTCTTGATACCTGATCACTTGTTTTTGAAGTTGTACAATAGCCTCTCCAAGTCTACGCCCTCTTTTCATGTCTAAGAATGGAGGGATTAATGTCCATCCAGTTGTTCTCACAATGTAAAAACCTCTGTATCAACTAACCTCTCTCCCCACCCCTGTCTGTTTCTTTTTAACTTCAAAAGGAGTATTTCTAAGGACTATCCACCAGATGCTAGGCAGATACCTTTGTTGTTTCTCTCCCGCGTGTTACATTTAAAATCGGTTGTCTTTTCTCATCGGGGTCTCTTTCAGCTTTAGTATTTGCTTTCGTCATGATCATAAAACTCTCCACGTTAACCAGGTTTTGTGCAGCAGGAGTGCCTAGTACAGGTTACTAAAATCGTACTTTCTCAGACCACTTATTAGGTTTCGCCTAGACTGTGTTGTCTCTTTTGAAACCACGTGGGTGTCGTGGGTGATGCATGGAAGCAGAACAATAGAGGGACGACAGCAGCATCCAAGGGGATTTTCTGCTGTGACCTGAGTGTGGGAGGGGTGAAGGGAGCAAACAAAGACCTCCTATGTGGCTCAAGTTGAATGTTTACCATGTGCAGGTCTATTTGGTGACATATTTTCAGAAGTGCTCATTCATTAGATGGAAGATTTACTACCCCCAGCCGTCCACCAGCCCCCACTTCTTTTCTGTTTCTCTTGGCAGATGTGAGGCAGGCGCTGGCCTTTCACTCTCTTATTCTTTCCCTTTTTGGTGTGGGGGTAGATTCCTTCTCGCTTAAGCGCCACGTGTTCCTAATTTTTGGGGCCATTTGTGTGGAAACTCTAATAGATCCCTGGATCATCTTTCGCAGTAGGCTAAGTTCCTTTTGGATTTAGGAGTGGTTGAAGGCATGCCTGGGACCTGCTTTTCTTCACTTTACTCTTTGGTTTCAAATTCCTTCACTTAGTTGCTCTATTGTGTGCATTTTATTTCACTGCTGATACTTCATCAGCATGGTATTGTTAACCGGTTATTAAACTGTAAATGGATTAGTCAGTAACCAAATTTAATTAGAAAACATCTCATCAGCATGGGTGATAAGCTCATGCAACAACAAAAATATTTTTTGCTTAAATTATTTTGTACAAACAACAATTTTATACATTTTATATAAATTATGTGTTGTTCTACTGCAATTAAACTTAAGATCAACTGGTGCATGTCGTCAGATTTGTTCTCTATAATTAGCTATTACTTTACCAACTTTCCAGGCAAACAAACTTCTTATTGAGTTTTCCTTTGCACCACTGAGCTTTGTTAATAATTGCTTTCTGCAGTACACCACACAGACACCGGCACTCTCTATGGGCTTTCACTGCAACTGGCTTTTGCAGCCAATTCACTGCTATTAGTTATCACTACAGGATCATGTTTTATGAGCTTAATTAAAAGGTCTGGGCAGTTAAAACAGCACTTGTGTTTATCATGGTGGCCCAATGAGTTGGGAATACTAGAGGGTCTACTTATTATCCAGCCGATAGCCCGCCCAGTCCTAATGAATTCTCTTGTGCTTAAAATAAACAAGTTCCACATTGGGCCTGTGGAGGAAACTACAATGGCCTAAACCGGTGAACCTTAAAGTTATCAGTCTTTAACTAGCTAATGCCCTCAGTATGTGCCTCTACTTCTTTTAACCTCCATTAAAGACAAGGATGGTACAGAATTGTAGATCTCTGAGTCAGATCATCTAAGAGAAATTCCTTCAATCGAGCATATTCAGCAAGTCTCTTGTGGTACCTCGTCATCCATTGCTGGCAAAAGCCAACTCTTCACTAAAACATGACAGAGCCGGGCCTTTAGAAACACCTGGGAGTGTGTTTGTTTTGAGTCTGCTTTCAAATCCACCAGTTGGTCTGTGTCGTTGGCAATGGACTGGGGAAAAACACATGTGCGGGTAGTACAAGACTTCGGAAGTGGATCAGAGATGAGGAAGCCCTCGAGTGAGACTATGCCGCAGTGTAAAATGAAAAGTAAACAAGACTTTTTTGACAGCTAAAAGTCTCCAACCATCTACTGAGCTCGTGTTCTCCAGACAGACCCACTCCAAGCTACTAAGAGAGGAGTGCACATACACAGCAGCAGGCGCCTGCAGTGTGTGTGTGTGTGTGTGTGTGTGCAGATTTCATGTGATCTCACTTGGCTGAAATGTGGGCCAGAGCCAGCACTCGTCTGAGGGACGTTACAGTTGTGGCGATGAGGGAGAAAGACACAAAGAGCAGCCACCAGTTCAGATGAAGAGCTGCAAACACTTAGTGGCAAATGCCTTCCTAAATCATTCAACACATTGTTTAGAAGAAAACTGCATGGGGAGTGGGACAGAGAGGAGGATCATTTGAGTTTGGTGGATTAATAAGTAACTGGAGCATTGCACAGGATAAAAATATTTTGAGAAAACACCCTAATGATCTGATTCGGTGTGTTGTGCACTCTCTTTCACTTTCACTTTCTCCCCTCTTCATTCACCCCACTGGCTTTGTTAATGAAAACTCACGGCTCAGACGGATCCAGTGCTCCCAGGAGGGGCTGGGGCAGGCTGGGATAGAGAGACGTGCACCAGAAGCATCTCTTTGGCTAGCTGTGTTTAAGCTAATGAAAGAGCTTTCTAATTACTTTGTCAGCATTGATTTCCATGAGAAAGCTCCAGTCATCAGTCACGACACCTTATTCATTAGTCTTGCCTAAAGGACGGCCCCTCTGTTTCATGTCGCGCCCCCAGGCCTCGTCTTTGGCTTTCATTTCTAACCGGCTTTACCTCCGTCCCTGGGTTTTTGTCCTTTTAGGCCTAGTTTTTTGTTTGTTTTTTTTTTCTATATGAGAAAATGGGAGTGGTGCAATAACTGGAGTAGCCACAGTTCATGATAGTCGCAATGGCTAACCAAAACTAAAATATGCTTGGGTACACATGTATAAAACTGATGGTGATTTTGAATAAATACATAAATAACATCATCAGCTTTACCAGTTTAAAGTGAAGAACTTGCTTTGAAAATGATACACATTACAGCCACATACCATCTCTTGTAATCCATTGTGAGATTTTATTATGCAGTTCCCGACGCAGCCATGTGAAACACACACCAGAGTCAGTGCCAAGCATATTGGTTTAATTATTTTTTTTTATGTTTGTATTTCTGGAGTAAGTCTGAACTTGTGATAGAGAGTAAAGTTATTTTCTTTACCAGTAAATAGCTGCGGGGAGATGCAGATGGGTGGCTGCCAAAAACAGACAATCTGCTGATCCTCGACAGCAGGCGCTGCTCAGCGCCACATCGTGCTGTTACATATGTAAAGATGTCCACAACAGCCCCCCCCCCCGCCTCTCTAGCGCTGGTCATGGTGTTGGTGGCTCCCCCACTGAGGGCTAAGTAGCTGTATGTCATGATGTGCAGATGCTGATCCGTCATTGTTACAGGCCAGGCGAGAGCTGATGGTAATAAGCCTTTTTCCCTCCAGCCTTTACTCCCCAGGCACATGACTTTTTGTGAAAGAGAGAGGGGGCTCATTTTGTCAGGACACTGGTGACCCCTGACCCCTTTGCCCTTCATCCAACAGGAACACACACACACATACACACACTCATAGTTAAACCCTAACTTGTGTTTTCATGAGTCGTGTGCAGCATCACCCACCTGCAGATACGCTTCACGGACAAAGACACTTGTGTGCTGACACTGAGTCAACCCTCTCCCTCAGTCTCGCTTTCACTGAGCTCTCTGTAGGAGGTGCAGCTTCCTACTGGTCATTAGTGCACAGTGTGCTGTGATTAAAGAAGAACCTCCTCTTTTAATTAAAAGTAAAAGAAGGGAGAAGTGACGACATATGGTAGAATGAGATTTAGAATGAGAATGAAACATAACTTTACGCAAAATGATTCATTATTTTCCAGTTGATGCAGTCTGTAATACTACGTGTCTTCAGTTGTAGTTAACACTGATCTGTTACGGCTGAGGTGCAGAGCAGGTAGGGATCAGTGACCAGGCGAGTTGGGTGAGAGAGGAAGCTGTTTTTATTTACAGCAAGGACCACAAAAATTCACAAAAAATAAGGAAGGTTCCGAAAGGGGAACAAACAACAAAACGCCGTGGCAGGCTTGGAGGCAACGAGTCCGGGTGCAGCTCGAGGAGAAGAACTGCAGGGAGAAAAAACACGTAGTCAGAAAAGCTAGAGCACGAGAGCAAGCAGGAAAAGGCTGCCAAACAATCACCTAATGATCGCAATACTCCAGCGTTGAACACAGGTCCGCCAGAGACATAAATAGGAGACCAGGTAATCACCGAATGCAGGACACCTGTGTGTAATTGACCACACCCGGACTCCACCTCAGCCACGGCAACCCCTGCAAGACAGGGAAAAGGGAAACAAAAACCACAGCAACCAACACAGATCATGACACTGATCAGTACAATGGTTCTTTTATATATAGTGACTCACAGTATGGAGCTCACGTACTTTGCATTCCACTGTGGCCTACCTCAATGCCTGGATGAAGACATTATACACAACTCCTCACAAAGTACTGGTGGGATGAGGCAGGGGAAGTGGTCTTTGGAAAATGAGCAACAATTGGAAATGTAAAATGACGATGTTCTCAACATCAAACCATGAAAAACAACAATAATGAGCTGGTTTTTACCTTCTCCTCCTCATTCATTGGAAGAAGATGTATCCGAAATCAGATAATTAAATCTGTACAACTTGTATCAGATGCAAAGTTTTCTAAGTCAGATACTCCAACTTCCTCCCACAGTCCAAAGACATGGCTGCAGGGGTTTAGGTTAATTGGAGATTCTAAACTGACCATGGATGGGAATCTTTGTGTGAATGGCCTTTTGTCTCTAGACATGTTGGCTGACCTGTCCACCCAATGTCAACTGGGATTGGCTCCAGCTCCCCCCTCAGGAGGATAAGCAGTCATAAATGAGTGAATGCCAAATGATTAAATATAAATGTACAGACATTGCACTGTTTTAGCGAGGAACTTGAAAATGTCAAAGTGACTGCAGGAATGTGGTGCTTCAACAATAAGAAAAGTCCCTTTGCTTGCCACATGTTTTACCTCATGTGCTGTTGCGAAGTCATCTGTTTTGCCTCTCTGTTGTACTCTTATCCAGTTATAGCATGCAGCATGGGGACACAGTAGAAATCCATGCGCAGCGATTTAAACATGCATTCTCTGTAGCCATGAATAAAAGTAAAAAGACTATGACACAGTGACATCATATCACGATAGGAAGGACACTGGTAATTTCTCAAACAATTTATGTTTACCAGTGATATCACTGAAATCAGTAAAATCAGCTGTCAGGGACTCACAGTGACTGACATTCCTGTCCCTGCATAAAGGCAGGCCTATCAGTACCATGAAACAACCATAGTTGTTCATTAATGCATACATTAATACATTAAATAGTTTGGTGACTGACACTGAGGGAATTGTGTATGGTGTAATTCACACCTTGTCAAAACTAAAAGCCGAGGGGAGAATGCTTGAGGTGGTTGATAACGCACCCACACAGAAGTATATCTATCCCATGTAACACAAAACAGGCATCATCAAAAACAGCACTATTTGACACTATTTAATAGTAATTTATTGAGGTTTGTTACCTTGGAGAACTAGAGTGAGCAGTTCATCACTTTATTAACATCTGCTCCATCATTGCTTAGAGTTTCAGATAGCAAAACAGTGGATATTAGCCACAGTCACAATGTTTCTTGAAGTTCCTTCAAGCAGTTAAATGATTTATAAGGTAAAATGAGTAATTCAGACAATACGCGTTGTCACAGCTCATTGTTCACAGTCATTAAATCCACGCTGCCATATGAAGTCAGCAGGACACACATGTTAATTAATCTGCAGGCTTCCATTTAAGCTCTTTAATTCTAATGGCATGAAGCTTCTTCATTTCTCTTTGGTGTGTTATTCCTGAAACACTTAATAAAACTAACACGGTTTCATCACACATTGAGATAGAATGTGACAGTTTCCAATGTGAGGTAGAGCAAAATTAAAAATGAAACGCTCCTGCATCCGTGTGATCGTCATTAGTCATTAGTTGTTAAAAACTGCAAACGACTGTGTTGCTCTTTAACCCCCTGGCTGTGACCAGCTGTTAGACAGTGTGAAAAGTGTTTCTGAGAAGTGTGCATGCTCATGCTCATTTGAATGCAGTTGCGTGTATGCAAATTGAACATTAGAAAGGCTCTAGTTCCGAGGGTGTCCAAAAACAAAGAAAGTTATCCATTATCCATGACATTAATTAGAGCAAATGAGATACATTAACAATATATCACTGTTCTTTTATGTTACACTATACACTTACCCAAGAAGTACAGGATTAATTTGGACCTTTAGCTGGAATGTCTGTATCTGATGAAATTGGTTGCTCTTCTTAAATAAAGCTTTAAGAGTCATAATGCAAAGAATATAATCTGTTTACATAATAATGATAATGCTAACCGTCATTGTGAAAAGCAGTTAATCCTGACCAATATATTATTGTAAGGTGACCTCTACTTAATGGTAATGGAAATGTGTGTGAAATACTTTCTATAAACAATCAATGTAATGCAGATTCTTTCTCAATACACCACATATCAAACAGTATTACAGCTATTACAATGGCCAGGAACAAAAAGTCACATTTTTGTGAAAGGGTCAGTATGTATACATACATATAAGGGTCCCCATGTATACATCTCATCTTGTGAAGTGAAGGATGCACTCTTTGTTCTTTTCCAGTCTGAGCACCATGTCAGCTAATCAGCCCGGCAATCAGCCTGTGTGTGTTTGTGTATTCACTGCCACTCCACTTGGCCTCCACCATCAACCCCCTCAACTGTCTTTTCACATTTTGCCACTCGTTTGTTTTTTCCTCTTTCCCACATCCTTGACTTTTTTCTTTCAGCAGCTCCCCACCCCCCCAGTAAACGGCTGTTGGTTTGGCAAGAAACTTTAGAGTGGTCACGGTGTGTGTGTGTGTGTGTGTGTGTGCACGTGTGTATGTGTGTGCACGGCTGTGTGTGTGAGGCAGATTTCAAAGCAAGGCCACAGTCTACACATGCGCTCACATTAGACACATGCTCACTAAATGCCCATGTGTATGCAAACTCAAGCTACACACATGTTCATTGACAACATAAGGAGACCAGTCTCTTGCACACGCGTCCACTTGCACTCACACCCACACATACATACACACACACACACACAAGGATGCAGATGGATATGTACCACATCACAGGCATAACAGTGTACCACATCACAAAAACACAGAGAGAGAGAGACAGACACACACACACACAAGAAGAGAGAGCACCTCCCTCCCTCCCCTCCTCCTCCTGAGGAAATATGTTTTTTCTGCTTTCTTCTCCTTCTCCTTCTCTTCTTCTCTCTATCATCAGAGAAAATCCACTCCAACTACATCTCAACTCAACATGCAGGGTCTCAACCCAGGACTTGGAGATTAGACTGGGTGTATAAATCACAATATACAAAATCGCTGCATGTCTTTTAAAATTATTCTATTCCTCAAGCAATGAAACTCAACTCCATTCCAAGATTTAGTACGTTTTCTCTTCATATCCTCAAAAGGACCCCCCACATGTTCCACATGTGTGTTTGGTACGTTCACTGCTGTCGTCTAGTGATCAGATCAGTTAACAAAAACATATTAACAGAGGTCAAAATATGGCCTGGGTCTCATGATGAGTTTGCTGATGGGAATACCTGTAATTCTTATCATGAACTAAAACATAAATGCATAATTTCTCTGAACCTAGACGACGTTAGCTTTACAACTGAACTGGCGTTTAAATGTAGGTTTTTTACCCAGGTCCTGTCTTTCTGCATCCACACTGCTGGAACATATCTTTGACAGTGAGACAGGACATTTGGATGATGGAGCAGAAGTTAACACATGTAAGCAAAAGAATATGGAAGACAACTTAAGCATGGCGGAGCAGCAGACTTCCTGTGTATAGCCTGCTGGGCTGTGTGTGTGTGTGTATGTGTGTGTGTGTGTGTGGGACATGGAGGAGGCTTTGATTGGAAATATTTATTTTGGAAACTGAAGGTTGGAAACCATATGCTCTGTGTCTCTCTTTAATTCTCTTGCTTTTCCCTCTGTTTTTCCTTCTCCTTCTTGGCACCAAACCTCCAGCCTTCTGGTGTCCCATGACCAAAGCGGACCACTCCGCAGCACTTGAAACATAATACCTCCTCCATCCCACCCCCACCTCTCTCCCTTTGAGGGAATTCAAAACAATGAGATCCTTTATACGCTCTCTCTCTCCCTCTCTGTCTGTCTTTCCAGACACCAGCTGACCCCCAGCTCCCACTGCAGTCCATACCTTCACCCCTCCCTCATCCCGTTGTCTAAACACACACACACACACACACACACACACACGCACACACACACACGCATGCACAGTCAAAAGCCATATGCCTTAAATGTGCACATTCATATACACTCATGCACGTGGTATGTATACTTAAAAAATGTATAATTACATATATTTGAACCACTTTATGACACACACACACACACACACACACACAATGCTTTTCTGTTCCTCTCATGTTCACTAAGCACTTCACGATAAATTATATAAAGATAGCAAGTGTAAGTACCAGCAAAGGACCTAGGAAATGATGATGGTGAGGATGCAAAGAATTAATTTCATTGTGGGATTAATAAAGGTGTTTCTTTCTGTCTTCTTTCTCACAACAAAGCAATTTGCATGCTTTTGCAGCTAAATGAGAGTTATGAATTTTTTATGGTGTTAGTCAAAGCCATGAAGAGAATGACCCGTGGGAGACATTTGTCTGATTAATATGATGTTCTTTCTAGAGTCCCTTCAAGTAGTTGGATAATAATAATAATTATAATAATAATAATAATAATAATAATAATAATAATAATAATAATAATAATAACATACTATATTAATATCATAACACTTGCAAACAGAATGGAAACTGAGATACAGTTTCATAACTCTTCATCAATATGTTATGACAGAATAACAAATAAATGAATATGAGTGCTGGTGCTTTGAAGCAACAAGTTTATTATTGTTGTGTTATTGTGTCACACCTATAATTTGGTTCATTCTTTCCTGTTCACCTTCTGTGAGCAGGAAAAAATGTTGATTTATTTTAAAGTTGCTTTATGTCACCATGTTTTTACAGATCAATGAGTAACTAATTGATTTGGCAGCCTGGATTATGCCACCCTGCAACATCAGCACAACACAAAACTAATCTTGTTTGAGTTTCTGACAGCAGGTCAAAAACCTTCTGAGCCTCCTGGTTTGATTTGATTTCTTTGCTTTTACCTTATGAACCCAAGATCACCAGTAATAGAGATATGAGTTTTAGTAGCTGAGGCATTATTGGGTTTAATTATTTAATGTATTAATTTATTTTATTTGATTCCATAATGCCCTGTGTCTTACAAGACAGTATTTACGCAAAACAAATAGAGAAACTAATGCAACAAACACCAGAAGATAACTGAAACACATCAAACACTTTCTGTGGTCGTGTTTCTTAAAATATAACGTAGCATTAAATGGAATAAACGCAAAATCATACATATATGCAATATATGTTTACAATTTCATATCTGCAACTACATTTCACATAATGGCAATTCTCTAATTGTATTTGCAGTATTGACCATGATCATCTAATAGTCTTCAACCATTGTCTATAGCTTTTAAACGGACACAAACAGTCGCCAGTGCATCCAAATGTCGAACATGTGTTATTGTAAACATGAGAGATGCGTGTATGTAAGACAATCTTTCCACATGCATTTAAACTGTGCTGAGCTGTCTTCAGACAGGCTACGTAGAAACGTGCTTGCAGGCACACGGCATGTGTTTGGAATCATTGTGGGAAAGTGGCCATGCTTTCATTAGTCTCAGATTTCTCTTTCTCTCTCCGTCTTTCTCTCTCTCAGTCTTCCTCTCTCTCCAGCTCCCATCCACATTTCCAGAGAGAGCATTTCCATGCTCACACACACAGAGGGAGGGAGAGAGAGCGAGGGGTATAAGTGTAGATTTTTACTTTATGCCACATTCAGCAGAAATCCACTCTCGGCCCAAAGGATCCCCATGCAGTAGACATGAAGACTTGCACAAAATGAAAGCGGCGAGCAGTATGGAGGAGGGAATGGGGAAAAGTCGTGATGATGGTGGGGGAGGGAGGGAGGGGGGCCGCTGCAAGAACAGCTCCCTCTCCGCAGATGCTCTCAAATTGCAGCCTCTCTGTGTTTCCAAAAAAACTAAAAGAAACAACATCAGAGCAGTGTTTGGGGAGTGCAGCTATAGTCAAATATTGGTTTTGAATGATGCAAGTAACATGCCATTGTGGAGAGTCACAGCCGGCACTGAGCTCTGGAGACTCACAGTGGCAATTTATCTTCAGGCACAGAAACATGGCACTGTCTCCCACTGGCACTTGTCGATACTGAGAGGAGGAAAGAAAATCCTGCACGCGTTGACGATAGATCCCTTAAGTCAGCTCGTCTTACTCCCGCGTATCCCCCGATGTCTCGTATTTAAGGAAAAGTATGGTTTGGAAATCGGAAGTTGGTAATATAAACTTGATTCCGCTGCAGGAGGTTGATTTGGTTCTTGACGAGAGCCGGTGACTTAACAATTACCAGGCAGCAGCTGACAACACCCATTACCAGCAATGCTTTCTTTTCATTGCATCACGTGCTGCCAATGCTGAGAGAAACAAAAGGAAAGGTATGCGTTGTTAATGATAGCTCTGCTCATTGTGGGCGTTCCATCATGAACCATATGTAAAACCCAAATCAGGACTGCTCTGCATCTCCTGCTGTGAAAACGGTTAATTTAGCCTCCCCTTAACATTAATATGTCAGCGTTTAGTGTTTGTGCTTTAAGTTAATATAATACGCTGTCTAGATTTGACGTCATCCTGCAATTTGCTTTGTTCTAGCATACTGATTGTGTTACACTGAACACAAGACTTGGAGCCAAATGCACAAGACCAGAGGCAATGAATGGTTGATTGAGGCTTTATTCAAACTCGGCAGAGCAATCAAACAAAGTCAGAGGCGTAGGAGCAGTCACAACTCAACAGGCGATCACTTAACTTAACTTAAATGCTGACAAATTGAACTTTACCTAAAAAACAACTAGACAAGAACAAGGGCATGAAACATGGCTGGAGCACACAGCATAACACACGAGACACCAAACAAAAGGGAGGGAGGAGTATATATAGGGAGTGAGAGTAATGAGCACCAGGTGTAGACATTTAGGGAATTAGACAAGACACTGACAAACACAATGTGCAAACAGGAAAACAAGAAACATCTTACCAAAATAAAACCGGAAGTGCAATTAAACCTAACTAACAAACATGAACTTAACATTTGTGACAGTACATGACAGATTGACAAAAGAAGGAAATAATTGTTTTCCGTACGAAAGAGAGGTCGGTCACCATGAATTGATACATTTAGTAACAAATGCCACCGAGAGAAAATATGTAGAGTAATCTCTGTTTTATGGGGACGGGACTAATACCAGGTCAGAACATTCAGATATGTATGAAAAAGAAGAAGAAGAAAATACCTTCATTTCCCCATCTGAAATGAGGAAATTTACAAAAGCTCAGCGCCCAACGTGATGTCATCATATCACATTTTAAGGAAAGCATCCTGCTAACGCTGCAAGCGTGCATGCACGCACACTCACACACACACACACACACACACACACACAATGGAATGACATACTTTTCAATGAAACATTACCAGCCATTGTCTGATGCAGTTTCAGTGCAACATTCACTTAAAGTCAACAGCGCAACTATAACAAAGCCTCCAAAAGAAACATCATGGTCTGAGGCAAAAAAGGATAGTTACATTGGAACTTAGTCTACGTCTTAGTCTGTTACACGGAGGAGACAAACATTGGTCTCTTTGTCAGAGATTTTACACAGAGAGCTGCTTTCTGCCACTGTTGCTATCAGAGAAGTGACACTAAACAGTACAGTTATGAGTTAAACAAGCTACAAGGAAGGATCATCCATTATCAATACTACTTTCAGGCTTGTATGGAAAGCTGGAGCCAGTGTTCCTTCACTGCTTTTCCTTTTTTCTATTATTGCGTAACCTTTTTGTTGTTTTGTTTTTTAGTTTTGACTTTATTTGTCATAATGGTATTACTATAATTACTATAATTGTAAATATTACTGTAATTATTTATGTTTCATTTTTCGTGGAGGTTGTAGTATTAATTAACTTATTAATTAAGTTTGTGACTAACCTCATTGTACCAGCAGACTTATTGTAATGTAAACCACAGAAACAACGGATATGTGGAACAAAAGTTCAGCAGGATGTTGTGCAGAAAGAGTGTAAAAACTGAGCCAATTTCCCTGGAGAAGTAAAATAATTTGAAAATTAAATCTGCTCTTATGTGTTTTTATATGTGTGTGTGTGTGTGTGTGTGTGTACAGAGTTGCTGTTGTGGGTTGACTTGATTTTTGTGCCAGCTTCTATTCTTGCTTGTGTTGTGGGGAGGAAAGCAGGAGAGGGAATTTGTCTCATGACCCTTTTGGGAATATTGATCCTTTAGGGATATATTTCTGTGACACACTACGAGAAACTTAAGCAGCAGCTTTATTTAGGGTCTGTGTTCCAGATATGTTCTTGTGTTATTTACTGCAGCAAATGTCAACATGCTTTTGTTTTTGTTTTTTTTTGAATGGCTGGAAATAAAGCCTTCTTTTCCAAAACATTCACGATCATTCTGTGAAAAATGGATAAAGTCTGACCTGAGCAAAAGATAAATGAGGGAGCATTAACATATGTGACAATTAAAAGGTGTGTGGTCAGTGTTTCTTCCTCTTAACTGTGCCTAACAATGCAGCCAAACAAATTAAGACATTTCTAAGCAGTAAGACAAAGCGCAAATTTTAAGCCAAGGCTAAATACCAGCTACTGAAAAATAAAGTGCTTTGTGATGTCGAAATGTAACAATTAAACTGTCATTTTTTAAATTGCCAGAAGTGGATAGCAGGAAAAACAAAACAAACAAAGAAAAGGACTACACATTTTAACTGGCTATGAAACCTTTGAAGGGAAATAAATGTAAGATGAGCAGCAATATGCTTTTGCACAACATAGGTTAATATAGTACAAATTGTAAAACTGATCATAAATATTAGACAGAATTCAAGTGAATTTAACACAGGTTAGTTCACCATGCACAACCTACCACAACTATTTAACAAGTGTGGGCAATTTAACCCCCACAGATAACAATGAATAGATGGATCTATGTATTTACCCCGAGTTTGATATTTTTATTGTACTATAAGGATATTGGTTGTGTGCTCATTAAAGTAAAATTTTAATGGATCTGTAAACAAAGAATCAGCAGTGTTTTTTTCTCAGAAATGTGCATTTGTGTGTTTTTTGCAGAGAAATATGTCCCTCTAAGAAATACATTTGTACTTAAAAGCTAGTTTTGTTGCACTTGTGACATATGCTGTATCCTTCTAAAGCATAATTCCGTCAAAATACATTGTGTGTGTGTTTGTCAGGTAGGTTTTGTACTGCACAAATGGTGTTTTCTTCAAAACAAAGTACATATTGTTTTCCATATTTACCACAGTGTCTTTGTAAAAAAAAATCACTTTCTTGTTTTTGGCTCAATAGAACATGTATTTAAATATTTAACACAAGAATAAATTAAAGCAATGTTACCTCAGAGAAACATATTGATTTGAGCTGTACCAAGTGAAGACTGGGACATGGGTACTTTTTCCAGGTCTTAATAATGAGCAACATTTTTTTTTTACATTCTGTGTAATATAATGATGCTAACTAACAAACACTGGCATAATGTGAGTCAGTTTTATCCTCAGGCTACCACACAGTGCTCATTCTGGGTTAGAGGCTGCAGCTAAGTGCTGCATGTACACTGCAGTGTGAGGGCTTGTTTTGAGGGGGGCTGTCACTGAAAGGTGGTGAAAGAGACAGACGGTGGCTGTGGAGAGTATGACAGATGCCCTTTTCACTACCAAATGCAGGCAGTCCGCCAGAGGTCAAAGCATCAGTCAGAGGTCACGCCTGCACTATGCATGTGGAGACAAATGATGGGACAGATATGATAATCAGGGGTCACTGGATCCAGCATGTGGGCTGTGAGGAAACATAGTGGTGGGTGCATGGGTGCACACCACAACAAATCCACACATATTTACAGTGACGTTAAAGCAACACTGATGCCATTTCCAATGCTTTGGCATTTTTTAAAGAAGAGAATGATCTCCAAGCACTCTCACACATACTGGATCATTTCTTTACCACTACATGTTCTCTCTCTCTCTCTCTCTCTCTGTGTGTGTGTGTGTGAACATACACAAAGACCTGGATGCGGAAAGGGCTAAATAATAACAAGCCCTATTTTTAGAGGTCTGCTCCAATTTGTGCTGCACTCGCCTGAACCCAAACAGAGTCAGAGCTATCAGCACTGCCGGCCAGAAGCCACAGGGAGATCAACAGCCTGCCTGTTCCTATGAGGGCAAAATACTCTCTTCTCTCCACATCTTTAGCAAAATGATGATGAAAATAAGACTGCTAACTAAAGGCTGACTACTCCAAATCTGATTTGTAATTCTTTGTATATAAACTACTCCTCCATTAAACACACACACACACACGCACACACGCACACACACACACACACACACACACACACACACACATGTACATCCATGTCTTATACACAGATCAACTAGATGTAGGTAAAATCTATTACTGCTTTATTAACTTGCATGTTAAAATGATAGTCAACATATTCAGCCACCTAGTTTCAGGGTAATTACACACATCATGAAAGGTGATCATGGATAACTGGGATGAGTTGAATTATTGTTGTTTTACCAGTGGTTTACTTTCAACT
Source organism: Trinectes maculatus (assembly GCA_016785345.1). Taxonomy (NCBI): domain Eukaryota; kingdom Metazoa; phylum Chordata; class Actinopteri; order Pleuronectiformes; family Achiridae; genus Trinectes; species Trinectes maculatus. Next base: position 30,407 of record JAFBJQ010002204.1, read on the forward strand.
AACATGCTGACAAACCTCTATCCTTTCTATGTTACAACTGTTACTGTGTGATGTTTACTCTCTGACACTCAGGTTAGTCATTTTAGGGTTGACTGAAGTTTTTAATGGAGAAAGAAAACTTTCCATCATCAATATCCCCTTCACTGTGATTATCTTTGTGGCCTGTGTTCTGATGGCTGCATGCGTTCCTCCCTGACTGCCTCTGGTGCTACCCACAGCTAAACAGACCCTGACCCGCTCCTCGCCACTTCACTTAACAACACACACACACACACACACCATCAAATGCAACTATTACCGTGCCTCAAATTCCTGCCATTTTGCTTCCCTTTCATTTCTGCTGTTTATGAAAAGGAAAACCGATGTCCTTGAGGAGAAAACCATGAGAAGGCAGACAGAAAGACTAGAGCAAACAAATGTAGAAATTCCTTTTACAAGTTTGACCATGGTTTGTGGCATGTGTTAAGAGTCACAACTGTAAATTGTAATTCATGTAAGTTGTTTAATTTGTATGTAAAATAGCAAATCTGTAAAAACTTGTGCGCAAAAAGTTCCAATCCAACAAAAGAAGCAGAACCTAGAAACTTTTCTTCATGTTTTACCTCCGTCTTCTTCATGTTAGTTGTTGGCGTGGTGGTGCTGCCTTGGTGGCAAAAAATAAATTCCAGTTAATGTAAAAGCTTTCCAGTTACATATATACTCAACCACACACATGCATCTATTCTCACATTCATAGCCATTGATACTGGACCACATACATAATTTCTTATACGCAGACAACATCATATTCACACCCTAATGTAAATGTGAACCTGTTCGTTTGTGTGTGTGTGTGTGTGTGTGTGTGTGTGTGTGTGTGTGTGTGCGTGTGTGTGTGTGTGTGTGTGTGTGTGTGTGTGTGTGTGTGTGATATGAGGAGACGTGGGAATGTATGGCTTAATCCACTTATTGGAAATCTAACATAGTAGGCCCCACACTTTTATTGTCAATCAACATTCTTTGTCAGTGGCTGATGATTTCCCAAGAGACAACTGTACAGTTGTGAATCTTTTTGAATTTCTTTTTATTTTATATTCCTAAAATGTTTTCTATTCACATAGACCTACTCTATTTACAATCACTGTTCAGCACAGAATTTGTTTTTCTGTGCAGTGAGGGATTTATAATGACTCGAGGTGTGCTCACTGACCTCCAAATAAAATGATTCAGATAATCTGGCTGAACCTTTGCCCTTATTACCGCTTAGGTTGACTGAACACCCATGTTTACTGCTTTAGATGAGTCAACATTCCACAGTGTTCCTGTTTACCTGAGACCTTAAGAAATCATTATGATGAATCCAGTCTTGTCATAACTGACAGAAATCCTGACTGACAGTGAAGTAAAAGCTGTTGCAAAACACCAAAGTCATTAGAAACCAAGGACTTGACACCCATCACGTTTACAAATATACATAAATCCATTCACAGAGCCGCCATTGTTTACACTCATTTAATAACAAGCTAATGATACTGATAATTAAAAGCATGTTGCAGACTTGCAACTGTTGTTGTTTCCATACATTCCATACATGTTCCATACATTGCTATTATCAGCAGCTCAGCATTAGCAATACATTAGATACAGCATAGTGAGCGAGAGGACAACGTTTGACCACTGAAATGCACACAGAATTTGAATTTAGATTTTTCTTTAGTTTAAAATGGGAATTTCGTATAAACAATCACATCCTTATTGGGAACCATTCGAGCAGCAACCTGTGGATGAATGTTTTTCTTAACATCGATCAAAAAACATCTGTTACCAAATCATTTGGATGTATGCATCTAATTGGATGGAAATCCAATGAATATTTTCTCTGCCTTAACAAAGTCACGCTTGACTTCTCCCTGTCTGCACTCTTCAAGTCCAGCTGCTTACATTAGTCTCACATTAGCATCAATGATTTAGCACATGGACTCATTCCCCTGTGTTCTCGCAGGAACCCAATGAGCAGATTAATGATATGCAAACTCCCATATATCTGCACGTGGCTTTCACATTTGCAGGATGAGGATGTCTGCCTCTTGACAATTGTGAACTTAAATACAAGAAGTTTTCACGAATAAATTTAATTTGCAAAGCAGAGAGAAGAAAGACAACTTTTTTTTCTTGTCCCACCTTCTCTAATTGTTTATGCAAAGTCAGCTGCTTTAGAGTCCTTTAACACCAATAACAGAGACAAGCTCGTCCCTGTGGATCTGCAGTTTTCTGCCAACATCTGCAATATCTTCAGCTAGCACGCACACAAGTTTGCCTGTAGGCACACACATACATACCCAAACAGGTTCTCTCTAATCTGATTGTTCCGGAAAGCTGAATGTGAAATTGCAATCAGTGTAGTGCAATTATTAGCCATCCTGCAATCTGCGCTGTTCTCTTCTTCTCTGCTGCTGGAAATCAGCACATTCACTGCAGGGAAAAAAAAGGAGGAACTTGTCGGTACAAGGTGAGACAAAGAATGTGTGTAACGACAGAGAGGTCTAAACAGCACTGCTGCAGAAAGACAGGAAGACAGAATGGAAGAGGTAAAAACAAAGGGAGTAGAAATTGTTCAAGGACCAAAAGCACAAATAATAATAAAATAAAAAGAACAATCTACAGAAGCAGTGGAAAGACGGTCCAGGAGAACTGGTGAGGCGAGAGATCACATCAGAAAACCTGTCTAAAATTCAGAGAGTGTCTTTCATGAAGCCACTGAAATATTCAAATGGCAATAGCCCAGGGATGGCACATCCATTGGCCTAATATGTTTCATATTTCTATGCAGAAATAAAACCCAGGGACTAAAATATTGATACTTGCTTCTCAGTGACCTGTGGAGGATGTAGAGGTAAATGATGATGTATAGAGGAAGAGACAGATGAGACATTAAGGACACTTGTTTTACTGCTGCTCCCTGTGCACTGAGTACCAGAGGAGGCGAGATCTGTCTGCATGACGCATCTGTATGATCTAGTACCAGCTATCAGCAGGTACTGGCCAGCCTTGTTATCGGGTAGATCCATGATTAGCTATTGGGACACACATGCACATCCATCTATCTGCAAATAAACTGACCAAAAGTAGCTCTTTTTTTAACATTGACATGGATGAATATTTTATTGAATTAAAAAAAAAGAACTCTGCTCTGCTTTACCCAGCCTTTATGACATCATAACACCAAGGCTCTATCTTACCACTACTCTCTCTTGACAATGACGATACCTGTGTTCACTCTCCTGTCTTCCGGTCGACAACTTCACCGCCACAAAACCGCACCACCTCTGTTGTATTTTCACTATCATGTATATAATATATAATACCAGCCACACTCTCTGATTTACCTCACTCCATAAACAGATCAATGTTTCCATTCCACCAAAGCTTCACTCTTTCAAAATTAATTTTCGGATTCCGATCACATTTGCGGCAGATATCTATACTCCGCAGAGTTGGAACCTTTTCCTGAGCTGCTCTCCTGCAGAGTATCCAAGTATAGTCTGTTCGCAATTAGACTTACTGAGCTTGTTATTGCTAGCTTCCATCCATTCCTTCCTCACTTTAACAACTGCTGATTTTTAATTGCTTGTGTCTTTCATTTTAATTACTTTCCTCTGAATATGCTTTGCTGCCGTCATTAGTGCAGTGACTTCTTTATTATACAGATCACTGAAGTTGGGTCTCACTTTTTATTATTTTTCTCTCTAAACTCAACCACAGACTGATGCTGAGGCTCAGTTAAATATATCACCTGTCATTTAGATGTAACTGTAAAAGCATATTTATTTGAGTTAAATTAAATGTAACAAATCAGAGCATGTTCTAACCCTCCTTATCCCTACTTATACATATATAATATTTCAGATACAATGTCATCCCTTCGCTTTCTGTCAAGTAATCACAGAAAGAGAGCACCAACTAGTCTCCTGCAATATGGAATAAAGAGCTCTGAGTATCAACATGCCACAAAAAGCAACATCTGGTGGGAAAGCACACAGTTTGTGTCCAGTCTCTCTTGCCAAGTCATTGTTAATAACAAATAATAATTGTTGGCGATATCAGTCAGCCACATTACAAATTAACTTGCTTTCTCTGAGCTTTATATTAAACACTGCATGTATTAGTCTGTGGGTTGTCTAATTAGGAATCCACCCACAAAGTGAAACTACAGGTACAAAGAGCAATCACCAGCCAAGTGCAGAGCTCAGCTCGAACTGTTTGACTGGATGATGACATGCTCCCTCCATTACCACTGTCACATACACTGTGGTTTAATTAGCTTCAGTCCCAACACTCCAGCCTGCTACTGAGAACAATCAATGGAGCACCACTGAAAATAGCAATCAACAAATCCATGGTTGCTTCCTGATTAAGAAGTATTCTGTAAAAACGACTGCTAGTTTTAAGGAATGACTGAGCCTTCTTTTTCTCTAAAAGAATTCTCTCAGGACGGGATGAATAAAGTGGAAGCATTTAGAGACTGACTCAATAACAAACCACTAACTGATGTTGTCTTGATATTTGTGTCCACCACCAGCTGCTTAATTTAAAAGTCAATTCAGTAGCTTTAAGTATCAGCAGATGAATATGAATTAATTCATTATTATTGTATATATTAAAAAGGCAAACATAAACTCGGCAGGAAAATGTAGGTTTGATTTGTATGAAAAAGCCACTGACACACGGTGGACACTTTCATACTGGCCACAACAAGATTCCAGGGAAAATATATTGGTTCAATCCTTTTAAAGTCGATACAAACGCAGCTACGGTATCACTACTCCACATTGCATTATTACGACATGTTACTGTAGGCTCAGCAAATGCTTGACCAGCCATGGTCCAGCCACGGGAAGACACTGGGCAAAAAGCTCAGCAAGCTCTGGACGCTTCAATGCACCACCAACATTTTGGTCAAATGATGCAATTATTCCTTCAGTGGAGAGCGGAGCCACAGGAAGCAGGCCGTGCTGCTCTTTACTCTGCATGTGTGTGGACGCACATGCTCACTGTGACCTAAAAGGGGACCTAATTGAAACCAGCTGTTCCACCGAGACAGCGTTGGAATGAGGCCAGCGCTCCACATTAGTCTGACATGGATCCAGCGAGAGACACGGAGACAGGCGGGGGTGGGCTGGAGGAGGGATGAAAGAATGTGAGGCTCATGCAGAAAAAATCCAGGTTTGATGCAGATAGGGAGAGAGAGGCGTCTGATTGTTTCTCCCCAGACTTTGGTGACAATTTGATGTTTTTAGTACTTGGAGAAAACGTGTCAGGCAGACTGACAGCTAGTTGAGCTCAGGAAAATAAAACCATCATCACTGTCACCAGCAACAGGAAGGAAAAACAACCTCATTATGAAAAGGAGCTTATATACATGGACAAAATAATTACTTTGACCCAAATATCAGAGATTTTATAGTGAGCTGTCAGAGTTGTGATCTCACCTTTATTTGCAACTGAATGAGACAGGCAGTACAGGTGCACTGGCCTGGACTTGAACTGAGCCTCTATGTGGAACGCATTCTGTCCATTCTACTATCAGGTCAAGGCCCAGTGAGTGTGTCTTTTTTGTCCTTGTGAAAATAGTCAACTCTAAAAAGTTGCAAATTTAAACTCGAACAATTTTAGTTTTTTTTCCTCCCTCAACACATATCATTATGCTGTTTTTTGTGTTTTTACGATGTGGATTGTAATTTTTATTATGATTTCATCAACAATAGTTCAGTTGTTTGTATTGTATACATTTTCTGTAATCTGGAGTATAATTAAAGCACCATTTGCACAGAGGAAGTGTTGGCTGTATTACGCAGCATCTCATATTCCTGTTGTCGAGAATGACTGTATAATGTAGATCTTAAATTGACAGACAGTAGCGGATTTATGCTTGTAAGGTACAAAAACACTGTCAATTATTATTAAAAATATGATATGAAAATGTGTGCAGAATGGCTAGAGGAGACCAAACCTAGACAAGAATGAAAAAGCAACAAGACAGCTGAAACTTCCTATCCTCTCCTTTACCTTCTTCTTCATCCCTTCTTCTCTGAGGTTAGTGATACAGATGAAAGTACATCTATGCATATATCTACTGTTGTTTTCTCAGTTCTGGAATGAATGGAAACTTTTCCTTTTCCTTCGTTCTCCTCTGATGATGCATTTCGATCAGCTTTGTAAAACTAGTCTGTAAACTTCTTCTCCCCCTGTTTTTAATTCGACTTTGCTGTACTCATTCCTCCTCTACAGCAGAGTGCTGTGAGAGACACTTGACAGGCTTTTTTGTCATTTTCAGGCCGACAGCCTCTGATTCATGTGCCCATCATCTCATCCGCCTGAGGGCCATCGGGCCAGGCACAAAAGACATGAGCAGTCAAGCATCTCTTTGTCCTCTCCCTGCAGTCGATTTCATTGCTCACTCCTCTGACTTGTGTCTCTTTTTCTCCTTTCATTCCCATCATACCACTATCTTAGGTCTTGCCCTCTAGTGTTTTTTCACGCTGTTCACATTTTTTCTTCATTAGTTTGTTTTTATCTACTATTCATGTCCTTCATCTCTCATCCTGCTCAGGCCTTTCTGCAGTCTCTCCTCTGCTCTCTGCACTTGTTAGTCATCACATTCATTTGATGGAGCAGAGAAGAATGTGGAGGGGTAACAGCAATAATTTACCAAACTGGACTTATTTGAATTGTCACGTGACAATGGAACATCTGACAATGGAACATCTGTAGGTGTGACAGTGGTCACATCTTAGAATCTTCCTGCCACAATGTCTCTGAAAGACCTCAGTACCTGTGTTTCGTTTAGTGGGAACATTGTTACAGACATCAAAGTGAATGAATGAGTAAAGGCATGGACACACATTCCATCTGTTCAGCTGAGTCTACATGTTGTTACAGTTTGTGTCAGCTGGCGTTGACAGTTGACAAAAAATAGATTAGATAATGAGATATTTCTCTACATTTCCAGATCCGTTGTAATTTCAACGTTGCAACTGATATCAGCAACTCATCTTTTCTGACAGAGTCTGACAGAGTATCATTGTCTGTGCTAGCTTTGTTCCATTCCTTCAAGTGCATGGCGCTTGAGATTTGACCTGTAAGTAAGATTTGTAAGTACTTTGAGTAAGTTTAAGTACAACAACATGATTTGACATTGGGAAATCTCTCCATTGTCTGTGTCAGAAAATGTCAGTCTTTGTTTCAGCATACACTCTACTTTTCTTTTTCTAGATAACATATTTTTCTTATTTTTTAGGCGGTAGTAGCCTAATGAAGGAGTAGTAGCCTAATGGTTAGAGCACTGGGCCTGAAACCAAAAGTTCGGGGGTTTGAATCCCTCAACCCCAACGACTCCCTGGGCACCTTGTACTGCTCACGTGTGTGATGGGTTGAAAGCAAAAAACAAATGTTGTTGTATAGTGAACTGTATAAGTGTACTGTGACAATGACCAATAAATTGAATTTGATTTCATTTCTTGTTGGATTTAATAAACCTGTTCATCTCTGTGCTGCTCACCCGGCATCTGTATGCATTTTAATGATGTTCAGCTTTACTACATTTTAAAATGTTGGAAGCTGATAGTGCGTTTTTTCTTCTCTTGTTCGGTTTGTTTCTGTGTGTCTGCCATGTGTGTGTACATGTATGATATATAGAGTGTGTGTCTGTGTCATCTCATGTCATGTCCTGTCCTGTCGTGCATTATAGGATGGAGAGCAGCCACAATGAATGACAATTGTTACACATCCATTTATGGCGCCGTCAGCATAAAGGCCAGCCAAGCATCCTAATGACCTATGACTCAACTCAGAGAATAATCTGACACACACAAACACACACTCAGACATGAGTCACACAAAGTTCACATATTGCATTAACTCGAGCACACAAAACACAAGCATACTCAAAACAGAAAGCATCAGCCTGACCTCATATGGTACAACATAAAGAAACATGTGACTTCCTTTCAGTCATGGTGACCCTTCAAACATCAGCAGCTATTAAATAGATTTCACAGTAACACTGAGAATTGAAAACTGATAGTAATGCAACAATGGTTTTTGTTTTTAACTACAAAATTGTGTTTGTCACTATCTTTCTAACCCTTTTATATTTATATTTTGTAGGCCACCTTATGCTCCCATTAAATCGTATTTATTGTTGGTGGTAGTTTTAGAAATGATTCAATCATACTGGCAACCTTAATTCCAAATGTATAATTCCACATGTTTTGCCTGATTTTAAATATATTTGTACAAAATGTATGGCAACTAAGGCAAAGAAGAAACATTTATTGCTAGGCTACAATACTTGGGTCAGATCATGCTTGAAGTTAACAGTGAGGAAAAAAACAGTATGAAGCGGTGCATGATGGAGCATATGGTCTCTCTGTGTCATTACACGGGACCAGACAGACTAAAGAGCGTGTCGCCGTGTTGAATTGCAGGGTTTACTTTTTTTTTATGTTAATAGTTAACAGTTTACTGCAATGAGTCATTTTACACTTTTAAGGAACCTGTATTACACCAATAACTACAGGTGCACTCTTAAAATTTCACATGCAAGTAACTTTACATTACATAGAGCTGGACCTGTCCTTTCCTGTCCTCCTCTGTCTGCCTCCGTCTCCGAGGAGTTTCGGGTTTAGGATTAGCAGTTAGCAGACTGGTGAGATTAATTTTCGGATCTTTTAATCAGTCTTTTATATTTATGATTTTACCTGTAACGATGGTGTTACACGTGGTGGTTATGTTGTTGTGTAAATAACAGTGTGTACACTCCTATGACGTGTGAGGTGAGTAGAAATGGGATGGGAGTACTGGCTGAGAACCATGAGCATCATTACTGCAGAGAGTAACACAGCAAATCAGTAAACATATAAACATATTCATTGTACTCTCACAATGAGGCAAGCCCATTCAGCAGAACAACAAAGAAATACAGTAAAAGAAATGAATCTGATTATTTAGGCTATTATAAGTCATCTATCTACCTGCATGACAGAAGTGTGGAAAATAAATATGCCTATGCAATCAGGCAGGACCGTATGAAGAAGTAGGACTAGCACTTTTTCCAGTCAACCTATACAACTCAGTGAGTGAGCAACGCAGAAGCAGCTTCCTAAAGTCAGCAGAAACCCTATGAATCTATTCATAGAATGTATGATTTTTCAAAGCGCTATATAATAGTATGAATAGTGTGAAAAAGGTCACTTACAGTATACTGACAAACCGACAGAGAACTACCGGTATTAACTCTTTCTGCAGTTTCACACAGCTCAAAACAGTATTTTTGCACTATTAATTCATCTGGTTATGTAGCCTACAACATAGCAGTTATAGTTCAGTCCCAGTGCTCTCAGTGACCTGCTGTACAGCAGCTTTTCATTGAAAAAGGTCTTTGTCTGAGGCTAGAACCAGAAACAGAAGTGGAAGTAGACAAAGTCAGTGAAGAGCTAACACTGACTTGCGTCAACCTCTGAGTAGGCAATGACAATGAGCCTTCATGCACAGTCTGTTGTGGCATGGTATATTGCATCATGTATTTTACCCTGGTGTCTCATACATGGCTTCTGCATATTTCTTCATAATAGTTTTGCCACCAGATCAATTTTGGAAAGAGCTCTGTTTCATTAGAGATTTTGATTGGTAAGGTAGACTTGTGCTGATGTCCTCAAGCCCTGAGGCAAGGACTTAATGACAGCCATAGCTAATCATCAAAAGGCAATATAAACAAGTGGATCTCTAAATCCTTCCCTAGCAGTTATTAAATTATCTAATTAAAATCAGAGATTATCTGCAGCAATTATCTGAGTCTATTTTTTGCTTCGCACAGCTCCCATCATGTTTGTTCAGCAAAGAGAATGAAAAGAGACAGTTCACCCATGCTGTATAACCTATATAATTTGAGACTGATTTAGTTCAGCTGGAAGCCCACGATCCTGAAATCAACAAAAGTCCAATTTAAAGGTACACTGTGGATATTTTCTTTACTTATGTCCCTGGCGACTCAAGGTTCAGTTTAACCAGCAGGATTTAATCCAATCAGAATGAACAGACAGGGAACCATTCTCACAGTCTCACATGTCCAGCGTTTTGTCCATTGATCCTTGTATCCTCAAACTTTGTTACTCTGTTATAGCATTTACTGGCTTCTCATTTTCTCCCAATGGAGTGGAAAGAGAAGAGAAAGAGAAGATAATTCCCATGGCAGATGGTGGGCTCTGTTACTTCAACGAACATATGTTGCTTTGGGCCATTTGCTGAAATGTTTTTTTTCTTCTGCATACAGTTTTGGTTGTTGTCACAGTGCCATTCAGAGTTCTATTCAGTGGAAAAAGGGCCTATTCAAATTGGTACAATATGTTTCAAAGCTAAAGTAAACCCTGAAATGTGTGTAGGGTTTTTTTTATTTATTTTCTAGTATATGAGTACACAAGGTTGTATAGTCATGGCAATGCTATTAAGCATAGATTAAATCTTGGGCTGAGATCCATCTCCGCATACAAGTTGTATCATATCACATTAGTATTTTAGAATCTCCCAGTTAACAGTAGATGAAAAAGAATCACTTCAGAAAATTTCTACACCAAAAACACCGAGCTATATCATTATATTATATCATTTTGGGGTATATAAATTATATGCAAATAGGTAAATAGGTCCTCATACTTTTGGAATATATATAATACAAAACAAAACAACCCATGTAATGTGATATTTTCAAAGGTAATTTTTACGAATTTTAACCTCCCCTCCTTCTAAACCTTTCAAAGAAATGGCAACAACAGCAAATAAATAAATAAAAATAAAGACAAATTTAGTAAATTAAATTAGGTAAATTAAATTATAGAAGTGATAGAAGAATAGTAATGTTGACAATGCATACATGGACATAAAAGTAAATATGATCATCATCATCATTATAATAATAACAACAACAGGTAGATAGATCGAATAAAAGTGTCTGATGGGAAGAGAATAAATTGCCAGATGGTGCAGGGCATTGGTGCTTTGCAATGGGGCACTCAGTCATAAGAGCCAATGAAGAGACCTGACATGATCTAAAAAGGGCAGCCAGGTTTTGTTGTTTTAGAAAAATGGAGCGAGTATTTTATATTCTCCAACATCATAAAGCAGAGCACATCCTTTATATACTGCGAGTGAGAGAGAGGTTGAAGGCTCTTCCAGCATCATGAATGAATCTAACCCTAACCTGTCTGCAATGTGAGAGGGGCCACAAGCTCAGGAAAACAGATTGCCAACGGTTGGCTGATGGGTAGTACAACAACGGAAGTAACTAAGGGTAATCGTTGGATGTCGAGGACATGTGGCTAAGAGAGGCTAGTCCTATGTGACAATGTGTTAATCGGGCAGCTGAGCTACTGGTTTTCTGACTCTCTCTCACTCTCACTCTCTCTCTCTCTCTATATATATATATATATATATATACGGGGGGTCCTCGAGTTACGTCGGAGATCCGTTCCTGAGAATGTGTCGAAACCGAATTTCGAAGTTATTAAGTTGTGCCACTAGATGTCGCTATAACAATTGCCTTTTGTCCCTCTTGACACACCGTTGGGGTTGATATCGCAAGTGTAATGAGCATTTCCTTTAGATTTCTGATATCAACCGTGTAGACCCTGTGTTGTGAATAAACCTACGGTATTGCCACGATCCTGAACCCATCTGTGTCCGTGTGCATCTCCTTACTGGCTGCCGCTGCACCCCCCGCCAGCCGTCCAATTCACATAAGTAAACACAACGCAGAGTAGCCTAGCTGTGCTGTGGAGGTGTTGGAGAGGCGCGCTGAGAGACAGAGAGAGCGCTCACCAACTAGTTCCCGTACAAAGTCTGTACGTATTTACGGGGCAAACCGCTTAAGCCGAAACAAGGAAGTTCATGGGAGATGTGTCGTAACCACGAAAATGTCATATCTCGAGATTTTTTTTTTCCCAGTTCAAAAGTGGAAACATATAGGGAGTTAAAGGAGTGTAGTGTACTGAGGCCAAAACAAGTATTGCCTCCAGTGCTGATTTTTAACCACATTGCTGCTAGTGTACGCAGTTGGTGATAAGGACAGGGGGACTTACAAAAAGGACATTAGAGAGGAGAAACCACGAAAGACTTCCTCAACCTGCAGCCATAGTGAGGGTTGACTATGTAGTTTAACATAAATTTGCTTTGCTGCCCACTAGAATTATAAAGTTAGGGAGAGCTACTGTAGTCCACCAAAACGTCTTAGGCTTCTGTAAAAACATAAGTATTTTTAAATATCCCATTGATGTCTTGAATCGTAACCTAGGATAGTCTATAGCTGTAGTACTTATTGGCATAACTTCCCCTGAGGAAAATTTTCTTTTCCTCAAAATTTCCATTAGCCCATTAAACACTAGAGACATATTTCTGTCTGGCTCAGGCATATAGAGCAAACCATCGCTGGCATTCACGAATACATTAAGTTGTGGTGCCACCCTTGAGATGCCCAGCATCTGGCATGATTTGAGTGCCAATGCCATAAGTTCCGTGGCAATGGCAAAATATGGTGGAGAGATAGGGAAGCCCTGTGGGTTGCCATGTTTGACGGAGGTCAGGATAGTCATTTGTGTGAACAAAAGCAAAATGGTTAAATAGTACAGCTTCTCTCTTTCTTGTCTGTTTTTATGAATATCTCATTAATACATGTCATTGACTAACTTCTACCCCATCCTTGGGCTTTATCTTTGCAGATCTAGAACCATGCATGCTGGATGTGGTGCCATCCAAATGTGAAATATGCTTACAGCTAAACTGAAAATAATTACAATGCATCGCTGAGCTCCAGGATCCAAATCTGATGCTATGCCATGACAACAATTATTATTATCACTGTTATTATTATTATTATTATTATCATTATTATTATTATTATTATTATTATGTTACTGATTGAATGATTGACTGAAGAACAGGTTAAACCCCGTAAAGCCTGACACATTCACTAAATAAATTTTTGGCACTGAGATGTTTATTAATTAGAGATGTTTGATATTGGCTTTTTTTACTGATATCCGATATACCAGTATTATCCAACTATTAATTTCCGATACCGATGTCAACCAATACCGATATGTGCGGGGTCCCCCCCAAAAAACTAAATAATTTTAGGTAAACAAACAAAAGTAAACAAAACAAAAGTATCTCAAAAACTATACATAATACTTCTCATATTTTTATTATTTTGAGTCAGAGGAGAAGTAGCTGAAGAGTCTGATGTATAATATGTGCATGTTGTGTAAAAGTTGCCATTAAAAAGTACACACCGATACCAGTAATTTCCGAGATTAAATTTTAATGCCAGTTTAATGCTTTTCCACTATCGCCACCTCAGCACGCTTTGGCCCACCTCAGCACGCTTTGGCCCACCTCAGCACGCTTTGGCCCACCTCAGCACGCTTTGGCCCACCTCAGCACACTTTGTGCGCTTTTCCTCTTGGCCCCAGCGGTCGAAAACAGTTCCAACTTTGGAACCACTCGGCTGTGCAGAGTCTACCCGAAAATTGAATGTAACACTCCTCTATTAAATATCTACCAGTGTAACATATAGTTTCCGCGTATACAGCCCATCTCCCTTCCCCCGCTCCCTCGCTAATCTTTCAGGAAGCGGGGGAAGACTCTGCCCACGTAGCGACATTGCTCCAGTGTAACGGAAAACCAACCGCTCAGTACAGTGCCGAGTCATACCGTTCTGTACCGAGCTGAGCTGACGCTAATGGAAAAGCGGCCAAAGTTGTATCAAGGTTGATATAATGTAAAACTGAGATTTTTTTTAAAAAATATTTGGGTTTTTTTTAGGATTACATGATGAAATCTTTTTGATTTTATCATGTGCTGTTCACATCAACAATACAACCAGTGAGAGGTCAAAGTGTTTCAGGGGGAATCTTCCTTTTAAGTCGAAAAACATCAAAAGCATTTCATAAACTGAGCTTTCATCCACTTGAACAATTCCCAAACTGTAACCTCCTCCACTCGAGCTAAACTGAGCTAAACAGACCTGTGGTTCTGTGGTTTTGACACTCCTGAGATCAAACTCATTTTGACCATCTGATCTGGCTGTGGGTAAGACAGCAAACAAGAGGACTATTTACTAAATTATTTTCCCAAAACTCTTGTCGTGCAGTCTGCTAGCAATGGCGTACAGCGCCTACAGAATCCCTTGGAGCAGGCCGATAATTCTCCATAGCTCTCATGATCTGGTCCCCAAACAGACCGGTTCCACCCACAACTCCCTGAAGTGCTTCAACAGGCTATCTAGCCTTGGCAGGGTATGACACACTGTTAGCCAGCTGCCATGCCATAATGCTTATTTTGAGACATCTGCAGCTGAAAATATTTCAGGACTTCTCCCAAGATCGCCACAGATTAAACGTAGGGGACCCTGCTAGTTTTAAATACTGAGGCAGAAGGAGAAGGAGAAAGGAGCACAGGAAAGAGGGGGCCCCTTTAGAGGAGTCCAGTGGTGACAGTACAGCCCTAGCTAATGTGATTCCTCCACCATGACTCATAAAAGAGGTATATAAATACCCACACTGGGCCCTGTCACTGACATGCAATCTCTCCCCTGTATAAACCCAGGAGACACAGAGACTGAGCTTAAAGGACAAAAATGGTTCTTTTCCCTCCCTCCAGAACCATGAACTTATGTTTATGTTGATGTGTGTATGTGTGTGTGTGTGTGTGTGTGTCCTACACAGCTGTGGAATGTGGGAAAAAAAAGAGATTAGGAATAGTGTGATGGATCATAAGAGGTTTCCTGGTGCTTAAAATGAGCACAAAGAGCAGAAGAAAATAATGAGAGTAAATGAGAAAACCAAGATGGGGTGAGGCTGTGTGTGTGTGTGTGTGTGTGTGTGTGTGTGGGGGGGGTTTCTCAAATTCCTTCCTTCAGACTAGGTGTGTTTATAGCTAGTCCTCATGTGCAGCTGTTTACACACAGGGCTTCCTGCTGATGGAAACGAGAAGAGTAATGTGGAGATAATTCTGCTCCCATTTGCAGCTGCTCTGCAAAGCCGAGCTTTAAAAATGAAATGTTTGTCCTTTAAGATTAATCTGAAGGAACACACCTGTCTTCATGTGAGCTCAGACTGCACTCGCACATTCTAGTCCCACCGTCAGTGTCTTGTGACCACATCTTACTGGAGTCAACCCTTCAATGAGGGTTGATTTAGCAAATGTGTGCGAAAGCAGTCCAACGCCACATGTACTGTGTCACTGAAGAGTGTGACAGAAGAGTGTAACTCTGGATAACCAGACCATTGCTGTGGTATCATTCCACAGATTGGTTCATCCCTCATACAGGATGCACAGAATTATTCTTAAAACTCCATCTTTGTTATACTCAAAGAGTTTTTTTTTTCAAGTTTGCCTGATTAAATCCTAAACATGTGAACAACCTAACCACACCGAATATAAACGAGGGTGTATTGGCAGCGTCTGCTTAGCTGGGCACAAAGAGATTGTGGCTTAGAAATTATAAACAACATGAGTGTCAGTCAATCTGACATTTTTATAGGCTGCAGAATACTCTCTAATGTGCATATAAAAATTAATAGACTAAGCTGATGTCCTCTGACACCTCTGCTATAGTTCCACAATTTATTTTGACTACTCCCATCACAATATAACAGTATAACAGTTTAACTCCACCACCACCTACCTGAGCCGTCACTCTGGGGAACACACACACTCGCGCTTACTCGGATCCCTGGACTCATCTCCCAACTCCCTTTCCCTGAAAGCTAAAATAAAATCCTTGAACTCAAATTGCGCTCCTGGGTCCTCGTCTGTCTGTCCTGACAGATTGTGGCTTAGAAATTATAAACAACATGAGTGTCAGTCAATCTGACATTTTTATAGGCTGCAGAATACTCTCTAATGTGCATATAAAAATTAATAGACTAAGCTGATGTCCTCTGACACCTCTGCTATAGTTCCACAATTTATTTTGACTACTCCCATCACAATATAACAGTATAACAGTTTAATACATGATTTTTATTTCTAATGGTTAAAATCGTATTCCTTGTTAGACCTGCACGTAACATTAAGGACCGTTTTTATTTCCAGATGTGAGCAGCCATACATAGTGTTGTCCACCTGTGACTGATTCTTTCAGGACACATGTTAACACCAGGTCTGAATGGAGCCATTCCATCTGAGAAACAGCCAAATGCACAGATCAGCAATAAAAACAATCAGCCCTCTCCCAGTGATCCATAGCACACAGGACCAGGGGGCCAGGGAGCAGGCCAAACTCATAGTGTGCGTCTGCTGCTTCCCACCTAGGTGCTTTAATAGGAAGTCGCACAGATGAATATCAGAGTTGTGTAACTGCAAACAAGGTGATAAGATTTTTGCTTGGGAGAAATTAATTCCTTCACTGTGAAGAAACTCTTGATCCCCTGTGGAATGGAACATCAATTTCCCTGCGTTAACACAGTCAAAGCCATGTTGGTGAGGTGATAAGTCCCGTTCCTACAGTTAGCATGAAGCTGCTCTAGAAAGATAAGTGTGAAACGCAGAGGTGAAAAATGATTTGCCATCTCATCATTGGTGGATACAAGCAAGTCTCAGAATGTTGCAGACGATGCTATTTTGCAAAATAGAATTTGTCTTATTATTAATCTTTGGTGTAACTTGACTTAACTTAAACATAAACAAATCTAATGTAATAGATGTTGCTATTTGGTGAAGCTCTGTCTTGGAAAGTTATGTACCATTCTGTAAAAATTGTTAGACAACCATTCACAGTGGATATCACAGAAACTGCTATTAAGACAACGCTGAACTGATTATTAGCATTTTTATGATACCCCTATTTTTGGATTTGGCTCAGTTATGGCTATGAGAAACAGATGTGCATTCTGACTGTTTAAAATGTTATTTATATGGATTGAGAAGCTGTGTAGACATACTGAGCCATTAGTAGTAACAGAGAGGACAACCTGGTTTGCTGATCCGGTCTGCTGAGCAGGTTGCCAGGTCAGACCCCCCGTTTAGTAACCGCTCAGGAAAAGCTCCAGAACTAACCACACTGAATCCCGCTGGATGTTCTGAGAAAGTGAGGAGTAGCAGTAAAGCAAGTAATGTGTTGTCTTAATGTCAATTCCTCACAGGAGAACCTACAGAGACTACAGGTTAGAGCACGACGTTAGAGACCAACTCAGTGAAAATCTCCTTGTTTTCACAACTATTACTATCAGAAATTCAATGTCAAATTTTTATCTTTTTCAGGAAATGTGGCTATATAAACAAAGTTTATTGCATCTTAACAGGATAAAAGCTGACATCTTATGATAATAAACCTTGTACCACATGCTTACATAGCTTACGTGGCATTGGTTCAGGTATGTGCATTTAACACACTGCTAACTGTAGATGTTTCATGGGAGAGTATCACCGCTGAAGGCTGACGAATCAGTGAACAAATCCACTGGCTGATTCATATCTTATGGATTTCATGGCCATCAGCACTGCTCCAGTGGCAGAACACGTTATCTGACAGGAAATGTCTCAAACACTCGTCCTCAAATTCTCTGCCCTATGAATATTCATGCTCAGTATGATTACTGTCTTTATAATCCAGGAATCCACTTCTCTGGCACTGAAATAAACAAATAATTACCATGTCTCAGAGGCAGCTGCAGAAATGAGCACACAAATTCAAGGAGCTTCACCGCTCTTTCCTGACGATGTCACATGATGGATGGTGACGGAGAGCGACATGCAGCGAGCAAATCAGACAGTACGTGCGTTTGAAAGAAGCAGAAGGAGTAGCAGTGGTAGAATGAGTCCTCTGTGATTTCGTGATGCCAGTTGGGGCAGAGACTAACGTGACTCATGTGAGGCAAAAAGACAAAGAGGACCTCTTTCTTCTAATTGCATCAGCACTTTGTTAACAATAATACAATTTAACCGAAGACCCTGGAAGTCATGCAGCTAGGCATGCAGCAATGTTCCCCCTAAATCTCTGTTTTCCCACATCATTCTGGGGTATGTTAATGTGAACTGGATTTTTCTTGTTATCGCTCCAGCTGCCCTAATCAGATCCCTGGGAAAGTCAGGGAGCAAGATGTCGAGTCAGTTGAAAAACTTCTTTGCTGATAAGAGAGAGCAAGGCTGCACCACAGGAATTTCAAAAGGATAGTTGTAAAGGGAGGGTAAATGTGTATTGTTCAGCCAAAAGGTGTGCAGCATAGTAATGATTATCAGGTTGACTAGTGACAGCACATATACACAGACAATTCCATGTACTAAATTACAATTGTAATTAAAAGAAAAAACAAAAATAGTTTTGACCGATATTTGGGGAGAAATGTTATTACCATATAATTCAGCAGCAACAGCACAAGCAGCGTCAAAGAGGCTGTCATTTTGTTAAAAAACTGAATTTAGGCCATTACTACAGCAACATCAGTCAAGTTTGTGTTATGTACCAAATTCTGTCAGTCTTACCCATGATCAAACATACCGTTAATTGGAAAATAGCCAACAGCGTTATTTAAAGGATAAGTAGTTGGATTTATTGATAGTAAAAGAACATCCTGACATGTGATTTGGGGGATTAATGTTTGTGCTGTCAGTGCGAGATGAACTCTTCTGTGTTGGCAAGGATTACTTCTGCTGCGTTAAATGTCACTTTAAACTTGGTTGGTAGTTGGTGCATGTACAGAGAGTTACTGTATGTTTTATTTAATTTCACCAACGGTTCTGTGAAATAGAACCATGAGATATGAACTGAGGAAAAACTGTAAAAAAAAAATTATATACACACACACACACACACACACACACACACACAAAGGGGAATCCTGTTCTGGTCAATATAAGCGCTGTCTCCATTATTTGTGGAAATAATAATATCTATCTATAATACCTATCTATAATATCTATCTTTGGTGTTTTGGGGGCCATATTTTTCTTTAACTTGATCAAAGAAACAGTGACATAACCTTGATTTTGCATAAGTAACAGCCATACGTAATGGTGATGTAGCTTCCTGCATAACAGGCAGAGATTGCACAACCAAAGTTGATTCAGTTTTATAGGAGACTGATTGAAACCTAACCTTCTCATAGCAGAGAGAGGTCAAAGTTCAATGAGCAGCAGTCAGCAGATAACCAGTGAAAGAGGACAGATTGAACATAAGGCACAAAACGAGTCTGAATCCTTTTGGAACTCCTCACAGCTGACAGTTATCAACATTATCAACACAAACACAGGAAATCCTCTAAGCCCAAAAACCAAATATGGGCATGAGTTTGAACATAAAAATTAATTCAACAAACAATAATATAGAGATGAAAAACACATGGATCAACAGTGATTCCCTGTGTACAGGTATAATTGATCTATGAAACTTAATAAATAATGGTGCAAACTTTTTAGGACACTGTTCTTCACATATCATCTCCTGTTCTTATATGCAGAGCATGCCTGGCTACAGGACATTTACTCAGCCGTGTTTAATGTTTTTGAGAAAAAAATGAAAGAGGGCTGGAGAAACAAAAGGACAGACAGTCTTTTAAGGAGGCAGACGTTTGACCTAATTAGTATTCAAACGTATGTGTGAGCAAGGGAGAGCATTTGGTCAGAGGTTGTTGGTGATTTAAGGCAGGCGAGGAGAAACCCCATCCTGCCCTTCACTGCATCCACCCACCAATGCCTTTTGTGCCCTGTAGCCCTGCATCTCCCTGGCCTACTTTCACTTCCAGACATCTTTGTGTTTGGGGGAGCTGGAGGACATGGCCAGGCGGGTAAGACCCAACATCCATAAATTCAAGAACAAGTACAGAAAGCAGGGCACAAGCCTTAACAGTATTGTTCTTGTCTTGTGATAAGGGAACAGCAGTTGGTGAAAGAGCTTTGTTTTTGTGTTGCCTTTCTTGTATTGTCTCAGACATAAGATATTTCTAGGCAAACACTCAGCTGATCCTCAGGCTCAGAGAAACAATGGGCAGAATACCTCATTCCCCCAGTGGGAGCTACACAAAGCTGCAGTAATGATGATGTAAATCTGAAAACAAAAGGCAGAATGGAAAGAGGGAAGGAGAAATTGAATGAGCATGTTGGCATTTGGTAAGAAGGGCACTCGGAGACCCCCGCTGTTTTATCGCATCCTGCAACCCAGACACACTTCTCATCAGCTCCTCTGTCCTTTGGTGTGAAAGACATTGGCACTAATTATTCGTGATGGCTTTCGGTCCGAGAAATAAGACAAGGACTCGGAGAGGACAAGGAGGATGGAGACCAGACGAAGGGCAGACGGGACGGAGTGAAGTGGAATGGCGTGGCTGAAGGAAGGAGGGGTAATGAGGGAGGAAATGGAAGTGAGTGTTTAAGGAAAGGTCAAAAAGGACGAAGACAGACTGGAGGAGGGTGAGGACAGACACAAAGGCAAGGGGAGTAAGAAACTGAAAGAGAAACCAAAGTAGTGTTAAACACTGAATTGGACATCTATGGACTGAGATATAACATCCAAGTGTTATTCCCGCAAATAGTATGGAAGTGTACTTAATAAGGAAATGGTAACAATACTGTACATTCAAAAAACAAAATTAGCATGAGATAGAATTGTCACACTTATGACAAAATGAGAATGGTGCTTAATGCAGTAACGTTTGATAGAGAAAGGGATAAAGAAGGATAAACCAGTGGATGGAAAGAAATAGAAAGCAGTGAAGAAAGGACATGGAAGCATAGAGAAGGGAGAAGAGACAAAGCAGTGAACATGAAAAGAAGAAAAAAGGTTTGGAAATAATTAAAATTGGGGAGGAACAAACAGGAGTGCAGAACAATGCAGGCGAGAAGACAGGGATTGATTAGGATTGGATGGAAAAAATAAAAAAAGAGGAAATGGAAGAAAAGGAGCAGATGAAAAACAGATGAAATGAGGGGCAAAGAATAGGACAGAATGCAAGATGGCTAGAGAAAAAGAGAGTTTTGAGATGAGGAAATGGAGGGAATATATATATATATATTTATATATATATATATATATATATATATGTGTGTGTGTGTGTGTGTGTGTGTGTGTGTGTGTGTGTGTGTGTGTGTGTGTGTGTGTGTGTGTGTGTATATATATACACACTGCTCAAAAAAACTAAAGGAACACTTTGAAAACACATGTTGGATATCCAAACAGATATGGATAGGGCAATGTCTCAGAAATGAAAAGATGCCACATCATTTAAAGAAATAAAAGGTTTCAGCCTATAGACAGATTAATTGTATAGACACCCTGAAAATCAAAGTGAAATAATGACGTGGCAGGCTAATCCATTTTGCCAATATTTAATTCCTGCAACCCAAAATGCTTCTCAATATCTTGTGTGGCCCCCACGTGCTTGTATGCATGCTTGACATTGTCGTGGCATGCTCCTAATGAGACGACGGATGGTGTCGGATGGAATGTCCTCCCAGATCTGTGTGAGAGCATCTCTAAGCTCTGCTAAGGTCTGATGTGCAACCCGGTGGCGCCTGACGGACCGAAACATAATGTTCCAGAGGTGTTCTATCGGCTTTACGTTTGGTGATCGTGAGGGCCATTCCATTGTGTCAATTCCTTCATCCTCCAGGTACTGCCTGCATACTCTTGCCACATGAGGCTGGGCATTGTCATGCATCAGGAGGAACCCAGGACCTACTGCTCCAGCATAGGGTCTAACAATTCTGGTGTTCTCTAGCAAATGCCAATCTAGCTCCATGGTGCTGGGCGGTGAGCATCAGGCCCACTACAGGATGTCGTGCCCTCAGGCCACCCTCATGACTGTTTGGCCACAGACATTCACACCAGTGGCCTACTGGAGGTCAATCAGTAGGACACGGGCAGTGCTCAGCCTGTTCCTCCTTGTACAAAGGAGCAGATATCGGTCCTGCTGATGGGCTGAAGACCTTCTATGGCCCTGTCCAGCTCTCTTAGAGTAACTGCCTGTCTCCTGAAATCTCCTCCATGCTCTGTAGATTGTGCTAGGAGACACATTAAATCTCCTTGCTATGGCACGTGTGGATGTGCCATCCTGGAGGAGTTGGACAACCTGTGCAACTTCTGTAGGGTTAAGGAATCGCCTCATACTGCCAGTGATGATAATGACTCTAGCCAAAACCAGCGCTAGTGTAAAAACAGCCAAAACAGATCAAGAGGGAGAAACTTGAAATGACCTCAATATGGAAAACCATTCTTGTTTTGAGGGTTTTCTCAGTATTTTCTTTCAAGACCGTTTACATATAGATATGATATCAAATTAGTAGTCATAGTAAGTACATAAGAAGTACAAAGTTCTTATTATGTCTTAACTTATAGTTTCAACATAGTTATCACAATATTGTTGAATTATATGTATTTTATGGAGTTTCTCTCTCTATCATTCTCTGTGTGTGTGTGTGTGTGTGTGTGTGTGTGCGTGTGTGTGTGTGTGTGTGTGTGTGTGTGAGATTCACAATACAGTGGTATTCACTTTTAATTAAAGACTCATTTGGTTTCTGATTATACCAACCTGTTACCCATCTGCTTTGACATGCCTGTTATATATATATGTGTGTGTGTGTGTGTGTGTGTTGGGGGGTGGGGTGTGTGACTATCATACACTGTGTATCAGGAAAAAATGTCAGAATTAGTGACAAAAGATGTGTCCCCCATAGGAAACAGCTGATTTTGGGTCTGTGATAGTGCTTTTTGGCTATGGTAATGGTACAGCTCAGGGAAATGAACATAAGTCTGTATCAAGACCCAGTGATGACCCATGACTGTGTGTGTGTGTGTGTGTGTGTCATGTCTTGTTTCTGTGTTGGTATTATTTCCTGTTTTATTTTGAAACCCTACCCTCCTTACGTTAGGTCGCTTCCCACTTCCCTTCAGGTGTTTCCCATTGTCCTGATTGTCATCACCACCTTGATTGTTTCCACCTGTTTCCCCTCCTTCAGTTTGTTAAATAGTCTGTGTTTCCCTTTGTCTTGTGCCAGTGTGTCTTAGTCTGTTGACCGATATCACGAGCATTCTGATTCCAAGCCATAGTCTTTGTCATCGCAATTCGTAAGTCGATATGTCTCTTTAAGAGTATTTTTGTTTTGTAATTTTGATAGTATATGTTACCTAGCCATAGCCATTGTTTTGTATTGGTCAGATTGTTTTACCTCCCTTATGGAGCGTTTTCTGTTAGATTGATTTTGTTGGTACTTTTTATCTTAGATAGGTTTTCTCCCTTTTGGAGCGTTTTTTGTAGTCTTTGAGTTGATACTTTCATGGTCGCTTTAGATTATAGAGAGAGTGTTAGTCAAGTTTCATAGCTTTGCTTTTTCACTCTGGAAAAGAGATCTTTGTAATAAAGACTGTGAATCAAGTCTCTGCTCCTGGGTCCTCTCTACATATCGGCCTGACAGTGTGTGTGTAACCATCTACACTGCCTTTACCACTCTACCTCACATACCCCTCACAAAAGATTCATACACACCCGTTCTACGTTCTATGTTATCTACATTCTCCTCTCCTCCTCTCTTCTCCTCTCCTTGGGCTGAGCTCAATAGGGCTCAAGTAAAAGGCATCAGGGTCAGGTGCCGAGGGCAGTGTGGGAATAGGAGGCAAGACGTACTGACCACTGGTTTCAGAGACTAGCCCAAGGGATGTGTAATTTCACCTCTCTGGCAGTAAAATAACCTGAGATGGTGAAGGAGGTGGAGCAGTACTGACTGGATATAGTAGGTTTCCAGCAGTGGACTCTTTCTTGAGTGGGACTTCAATGCTGATGTGGGCAGTAACAGAGAAACTTGGAGAGCCATATTTAGGAGGTAAACCAAATGGCTGGACTTCCTTACTAGTCAAGGATTGGCAATAACAAACACCATGTTTAAGTATTAGGTAGTTCATATGTGTACCTGGTGCCGGAACACCGTAGGACAACAATCCTAGCTTTGTGCACTTGATAATTGTTTTTCTCTATTATCAGTCTGCACCAGTAAGTTCTTAAAGACTCTGCAGCTTGTCCAAAATGATGCTGTACTGTACTGTGTATGTACTGATGAGAACCAGGACATGAGACCATATCTCTTCTGTATTAGCTTCTTTGCACTGGCTCCCTCTTCGATTAGAATGAGAGCTAGAGCCTTCAGCTATCAGGCTCCTCTGCTGTGGAATCATCTCCCAGCTTCAATCAAGGAGGCGGACACCCTCTCAGTATTTAAGAGCAGACTTAAAACTTCCTTCCTTTTTGACAAAGCTTATAGTTAGTGCAGGTAAATGTCCTTAGATCAAGAATCAGAGTCTATGCTTTTGTGTAACCAGATTGGAAGTTATAGGAACTTTGGCCTCAAGCAGCCATGTCATGTCCAAATCATACTAAGAATCATAACATGACTACACTGTTAGCAAGCATGAATTTAGTTACTCCGAGTAAAAACTTAAGTGAATTACTGTGTAAAATGCTAAAATGTCTATTGTGTTTTGTTATTTGTCTCTTGGGGATGAGAACCAGGCATTCCCCTCTAGTTGGGGACATGGAGCGTGATCAAACCCATATGTGTGCTTGGTTTTGTTCTTAAACACAATACAGAGCTCAGTGAACAGGGAAAGCCAGAACTCAAAGCAGACATCTGATAAATCATTGAGTAATTGAGTTAAAATGGGAATTATTTTGTCACGCAGGGCCCTGCAGGGAGGTGTTTTCGAAGGGAGGATGGTGCAAGGGTAGTAACAAGGACTGATGGATAGAAAGAAGTTTAGGATGGATGGATGGATGGATGGATGGATGGATGGATGGATGGATGGATGGATGGAAGGAAAGTGAACAAGAGTGTTCCCTTGAAGTGTTGGACAGGATCTGTTCTGTTCTGTCCTCAGGGATGCATGCAAAGCACTCCACATCAACACCATCAGAGGAGACAAGGGGAAGAGCTGAAGAGATGGAAAATGACATGTGGCCCTTTTATTCCGCAGTGTCTCATGCTTCCATTCCTTCTGTCATTCCATCCGCCCATTGAGCTCTTTCTGTGTATACTTATCACACTGCTATCACAACACACCCCAGACTTCATGAACCAGAGAGAAGGATGCAGATAGACATGAAGGAGATGAGGAGATACTGGTTTCCTGACCTGCACATCCAAATGGCAGATGAAATTCCAGTCATAACACACTTTCCTTCTCACTAATTCCTCTTCATTACACTGCATTACTGCATTTTATTATATGCATTTTTCAGGACCTGTCAGCTTCTTCACCTGTGAATGATCAGACCAAACTGAATCCAGTGGCAGGGAAGAGACCTCACTATAAAGTCTCATTCCAAAATAATTTGATCTTTAGTCTTTGTTCTTATTCATCTTTGTCAGATTCATTGCTTAATCAGAAGGCAGAGCCAAAGGCAGTGGTTGGAAATCAACAACTCAGAGCAGTATGAGGTTATGACTCCTGATGTTGAACTGTTACATTGAGTGCTTTTAGCAACAGTAAATATCAGCAGCATATTTTTATGACATTCCTCTAGCATTGTGAATCACACAACACCTAAGTACCAAAGGCTTATTGTTACATTAAAAAGCATTCTGAACCATAATGCTGGATTTACAGTATGAAGCACATATGGTAGGTATGAAGTTTCTACTTTAAAATATTTCAAGTTAACTTCAACTATGTTATGTTATCATCACAAATCAACCAACAAAATAACTGTTACCTCTTTTAATGTTGCAGCTGGTAGTCGCAGCTTTGGAATATGTGGTATTCAGACAGAATCAAGTTCTAGCTGTTGAACAATGGGGAGCATTTAGAGGAAGCAATTTTTGTTCTTTGAAATGAAAATGAAATTAATGAAATTAAATTCAGTTCTTAAGCATCAATGACGAGAAAAAACAGAATGAATAAATAACCATGTTTCTTCACCAGGTTCTCGTTTGCAGTAAATTCATTAAATTAGGTGCAACAAGATGTAGGAGTATGACATAGTTAAGATATTGGTAATTCAACAGGTCCTTGGCTTCTTGGCGAGGGACAGGGGATTTATGAAGTTAATGTTTGTGAATACATGTGTGAAATAGCCTTGAATAAAACCTGCAACTCTCCACTTACATACATATATCTTGCAGAAATATATGCATCTTCCCCCCGTTGTGGCTCCTCTCTTCACATTCAGGTTGTTCTTTCCTCTTTTGTCTCAGTGTCCTGGGGGAAAGGCCCACTTGCAGTAGTATGCTAATTAAAACATTATGGTGCCACCCTTTTTTCCTTTTTTAAAAAGATATTTTAATGTGCAAATGAATGCAAAATAACACCAAGCTGTCTCACCTACAGTACATCCATCAGTTGTTGGGAGGCTGCTGCAAAGGCTGCCTGTCACAGTCTTCATTAAAAATGTGTCACCCTGGCCTGGACTAACAGTCACTTTATCATTATGGTCCAGTATTTATGTATCTTTAACTGTAACTGATTTTCATAATTGATTTATGTTTTTTTTTTAATTTTAAGGCTGCTAAAAGCTAAGGATTAAATCATTTTCTTTCAAATCTATTATTATTATTTATTGAATTATATGTATCTTATGGAGTCTCTCTCTTTCTCTCTCTCTCTCTCTCTCTCTCTCTCTCTCGCTCTCTCTCTTTCTCTCTCTCAGTGTATGCATGTGTGTGATTCACAATACAGTGGTATTCACTTTTAACTATAGACCCATTTGGTTTCTGATAATGCCAACCTGTTACCCATCTGCTTTGGCATGCCTGTTACCCAGCTACACTGCCTTTACCACTCTACCTCACATACCCCTCACAAAAGACTCACACATACACACACCCGTTCTGCGTTCTGTGTTATTTGTCAACACATTAAGCATGTGCCATTGGAGGCTCATTGTCCCACATGCAGACACGGTTTGGGACAATACAACTCATTGTTGTGTCTCCTGCTGCAGAGCCACGTCACTAGACAATGGGACCATTGAAAGTGAATTTGCCCTGACACCCTCTGGTAGGAAGCAGAGTTCAGGGTCGGGAGGGGGGTGGTGGGTGTGTGTGTGTGTGTGTGTGTGGTGGGTGTGTTTGTGTGGCAGCAATGTGTAATGTATTGATTAAAGCATTTAAGAATCATAATGCTTTTGAAAATAATCCTGAGTAGCTTGTTTTTTTTTTTGTTGTTAACAGGAAAAATATATAGAATATCACATTCAGCAACTAGAACTTGTAAATGTAGCTGCAAATGTAGCTGATGAGCCTCTAAGAATAAGACACCAAAATAAACACTTTTTTCATTAGAAATATTCAGTACGTCAGTGATTTTCACAGAAGTCAGCAATCAGTGATTGTGCAGCTTGCACTCATTCCCTTTTCACTTGTTCTCTACTTTCACGTCTCACGATCCTCATCTCAATCTCATCACTTTTTTTGTCAGAGATCATATGCTGAGAATCACTGCTTTTCTATCTACGGTTATTATTTTTTCTGTGCCCAAGGGAAAGTTTTCCAAATCACCACTGTGGGCACATGTTAGCGTTAAACCCACTAACACATGCTCGGGACATTATATAAGAAGAGGCAGTGGGCTCTGTGGGCTCTGTACAGGTGCTATAAATAATCTCAGTTGTCTCACAGGTGACTCTGGGTTCATGTGATAGATTATACTGAGTTTTTCATTACTGCCTAGCTTTTAACATATTTACACAGTATAAAATACCACAGCACAGAAAAAGATGATTCAGCCTGAGAGAGGTCACTGGAGAGCATGGCTTTAGCCACCAAACACATTACTTCTTAAGTGAACATTAAAACATTAATGAGTCAATGACAAATGGTTTATGACCATTTCTTCCCATTATACCATTTTTTTTAAAAGGGGAAAATAATATAATGGTAAAAACTAGAGATATCAGGATAACTTTTTTTCCAGAATGAGTTCAAATATTTAAGTTTGGGTACTAGACGATACTGAGTACCAATACCAATAATATCACAGGCAATGTAAGGGTTAGGAGCAGTTATTTCAGTTCAGTTATTTTTACCATCCTTGGGTTGTCTGGCGTAGTTCTGTCTCACATCACCAGGGCCCAGTTGTTCAAAAGGTGTAATCTGGATAAAAACTCTCCGGATTTCGAAATCCCTTTTTTGTTATCCAGGATCACGTCTCAGTTTTATCCCAGTTGTTCAAAGCAAAGTAGGATTGGGTGAGTCTGATTACATTCCATATTTCAAATTCAAACAAAAAATTTCAACCCTGACACATGAGCAAAACACATTCAGCCTTCGTCTTCTGTGGAATAACCAGACATTTGAAGCTGTGCTTTCAGGAGACGAATCTCAAGTTTGGCTTTGGTTTGCTGCAGTCTGGTTTAAGTGATTTGTTCCTCTGCCAGGCGAATATGTACCTCTGCTCGTTCTGTTTCTCGTTTAAGAAGTGCCCTATAGGCATCAAGCCTGTGAATATTCTCATTCATCCAGGTCATAGTTATCTCAAGGAGATTGAATCGAACGCAACTGTATTTTTGGTTTTTGCCTTTTTGAAGACGTTTCACATCTCATGCAAGAGGCTTCATCTAGTTGACTAGTCCCAGCCTAGTCAGCGAGCATGAACTGATGAAGCCTCTTGGATGAGAGGTGAAACGTCTTCAAAAAGGCAAAAACCAAAAATACAGTTGCGTTCGATTCAATCTCCTATAGGCATCATCATCTTTGTTTGGCAAAGGATGTTTTAAGCCTCTTTGACTTCCTGTTGCAGTGGTAAGTGTCTCTACATGTGCAGATCCACCTTCTCCAACTTCTTCCACAGAAACTGTACTCAGATCAAGGATCACTGTTTCCTCTGCATCAGTAGGATCTGATTCACCTTCCCCTTCAGCTGTTGGCTCACCATCACCTGCAACACCTTGAATCCCATGGAGAGCTTATGAATGCTCCCCTCCAATAGTGTCCAGAACCAAGTCAGTGTATTCACCTCTCTTGAAGGGCTTGTTGCCTGTTTGAGTGTTTTTTGCCTCCGAGTGAGCAACACACTAATGAGGAGCTTTATGCTCGGTTTCGGTTTGGGAATGCTGATATCAAGTACATTGCAGACCTTCAACGCAGAACCAGAAGGAGTCACAGTATATCAGTGGAAGAACAGGTCCTCATTGCTCTGCGCTTCTATGCATCTGGGTCTTTTTACAAAGTTGTTGGTGACAGTATAGGAGTGGACAAATCAACTGTGAGCAAGGTGGTGAAAGCTGTGTCAGTCACTTTGGCCAGCCTGGTCAATCAGTTTGTTTGTTTTCCAGGGGATGACCAGATTTCCCAGACCAAGCGCAACTTCTTACTCTTGGGGAACATGCCCAATACTATTGGGGTTATTGATTGCACTCATGTGTGTATACAAGCCCCCCATGAGCGAGAATGGGAGTACATCAACAGGAAGGGAAGGCACAGCATAAACATACAACTTGTGGGTGATGCTGACCTCCTCATCACAAATTGTGTTGTGAAGTGGCCTGGGTCTGTCCATGACGCACGTATCCTGAGGGAAAGCGCTCTATACAGAAAGCTCCAGACCAACCGACCAGATGGCATAATATTAGGAGATAGTGCCTATCCGCTCCTACCATGGCTGATGACCCCTTTTCTTGCACCAAGCACACCTGAGCAGGCACGCTTCAACACTGCTCATTCCAAAACAAGGTGTGCCATTGAGCGTTTAAATGGAGTTCTGAAGAGGCGATTTGCGTGCCTCAACTACTTGCGAGTGGAACCCCAAGGTGTGTGCAACATAATACTTGCTTGTATTGCCTTCACAATATTGCTACAAAGCGGAATGTCCCTCTCTGTGATGAGGTTAATAATGAGCCAGCTGAAAACGAAGCATACCTCCGACTTTCTCTCAGAATGAGAGAGTGACTGGTCATGCAGTAAGGGATGCCATTGTCAGAAACAATTTTTGAACAATGATTTTTGGATGTGACTGTAAATATTATGTTTCCAATTAGAATTAGAATTGAATACTCTTTTGTTTGATTTTGACAGCTATTGAGTGTATTATTTTATTTCTACTTTCTCCTGGTCTGTTATGCAAAGTAGTATAAAATGTCAACTGTATGGTTTGAAAACTAGGTTAAAATATCAATAAATAAATGTTTATTTACTACACAATGAATGTTATTTATTTCACCAGTTTGAACTTAATTAAAATCACATTTTGTTCCTGAAATCCCCCCTGAATCCATCCAACTGCTGGGATCAGAATAATCCTGATTTTTTTGGATCAAACTTATCCTGATCCTACTAAATAGTTTTGAACAACCCAAACTGAGGGTTTTATCCAGATCAAAACCAGGATTGGATTACGTGATCTAATCCGATCTCAGAATCCGTTTTTGGTTTTGAACAACCCATTTTCAAGATTTAATCCAATCCATTATCCAAAATCCAATCGGATTACTTTTGAACAACTGGGCCCAGAGGTGTCTTGCACAGTGGAGGAGAGGTAATGACGTCACAACGCAGTAAAGTGCTATTGGGTGCAGTGTATCTAATTTATTTTGCAAGTATGAATACAAGTACTAGTATTGTGTTCGATACCAACGCCGGTATCAGTATCAGGAGCCTCCTAGTACAAACTGCTGCACACAAACAACACAATGTGGCAGTACACCCACGATCCAGGAATTGAACACTTTGAAATAACCCACATTAGTGCATTACAGGTTTCTAGAATGTCTGTCTTTGTGTGTTGTCTTTTTTAAATTTGATTTTGTATGGTACAATGATTTCTGGCCCTTTGGAATCTTGTGATCTGAATTTCAGCAATGTTAAATTTTTTGACACTTCAGTATGGGTACACTCAGGGTGGCAAAACATCCAGGGTGAATTTCTTCTTGGGGTTACTAAATAATGTAAAACCAAAATGTTTTTTTTTTATGTTTGTCACCTTCTACTTTAAACTAGAACCTGATCGGTGACCAAGTAGGACAGCAGGATGTGGCTGTTTGAAGAAATTGCTGGTAGGAGGAAAAACAGCCTGAACTTGTGCTGCAGCCTATTCAACGTACAGAGAAGTAATGGCTTGTAGAATTTGTGGTGACCATTCACTTTCTAAGATCGGGACCTCTCAGCTTTTGGCACTGGTCATGACAACTACAGCTTTTTTAAAGCTTGCCTCCCAGACATAGATTTGACTGTGTTGCAGTGAATGCAGGTATATATATATATATATATATATATATATATATATATATATATATATATATATTCAGGGGGTCCTCGAGTTACGACGGTCGCGAATTACGTTGTTTTCGTGGTTACGACACATGTCCTGTGAACTTCCTTGTTTCGGCTTAAGCAGTTTGCCCCGTAAATATGTACAGACTTCACACGGGAACTAGTTGGTGCCGGCTCTCTCTGCCTCTCAGTGCGCCTGCTGGCTTTTTTTTTTCTCCAGCACCTCCACAGCTGTGCTTACTCATGTGAAATGGCGGGAGGGGGGGAGGGGGGGCGGCAGCCGGTAAGGAGATGCACACGGATGCGTTCGGGATCGTGGCGATACCGTAGGTTTATTCACAACACAGGGTCTACACGGTTGATATCAGAAATCTAAAGGAAATGCTCATTACACTCGTGATCTCAACCCCTACGGTGTGTCAAGGGGGACAAAAAAGGCAATTCACCATAATAAACTCTTATTTTAGTGTGGTGTTATAGCGACATCTGGTGGCACAATGTATGCACAATGGCACAATGAATGTATGGTCCGACTTACGTCGAAATTCGGTTTTGACACATTCTCAGGAACGGATCTCCGACGAGGACCCCCTGTATACATATATATTTACGGAAGATTACTGTGCGAAAAAATGTTCAGTGGCTTCCTCCAACTGCTAAAGTTTAAAATTCAATTTAAAAAGAAAAAAAAATTCAAGACATTTCTTATGTTGGATAAGAACAGCTTTTAGATTAGTGCCAAACAGAAAAGCCTAACTATAATTAATCAATTATCATACATTATGTTCCTTTGGTTAATCAATAATTAATCAAAGTAATATGGTGAATGTGGTCCAAATAGGTGATGGTAGCCTATGATTTGATCATATCACAGCTGCTACAATAAATAAGGCTGCATTGATTTTTGGTTTTGTGCATTACTGTCACTCTCTGCATGAGTCACTGTGGTGTTTCCTCCAATGTCTCTCCTCTGTCAGCAGCAGAATTTCTCTCCTACTCCAGGATGATTATCATTGTGTTTTCCTTGCAGCATTTTCGTGTTGTTTTCCCCCTTTTTATTGTTTTTAACCTGAATAAACACATTACTGAGCAAAACGTAAGATCAACAATATGGCAGAAGGAGAGTAAAGCCTTAGCACATGCAGTACATTTATATTAGTGGGAGTACACAGCCTTCTTACTTGGAGCAGTTGACTACATTTTTCCTGTACTGGCTGCTCGGAGCATCAATGTTTGTCATGTCAGCAACCCTACAACATATGCTGTTAAAAATACATCCCATAACAGCACCCTAAGTGAAGGCTGTTATTTAGTAAGTGTTTTGTTGAGTTAGCCAATGAAGGTCTATTATTTATTCATTCTGTCATTTCTCAGACACTGCCACTGACACTCTCTTTTCCTCAGCCAACGAGGCCACAGAGCGATGACGGAGCTCTGGGCACATTCACGCACATTCTGCTCCATTCAGCATCTTTCCAGCATCTCCCTGCTCTGTGATCTCACATGCTTTATCAGCCATTCTGCCAAAAAACAGCTCCCTGTCTGACTAGGTTTATTTCACACAGCATAAAACTAGAGGCAAGCAGCAGAGAGAGTGTGAGAGAAATGGCTCGGGAGACATAAGGCGAACAAACACGAGATAACAACGAGACATAGAGCACCAGTGAGATGCTGCTGGGGAGAAGAAAGAAGGAAAAACAAGAGGAAGGGGAGAAGGAGGAGGAGGATGAGTGGGAGGAGGGGAAAGTGTAGAAGAAAGCCAGTTAAACCAGATTGAGAGTGTCTGCCTCTGGTGGTACTAGTCACCCTGAATTATAAATGGTCTCTCACTTTCCAAGCCAAAACACACAACAACAACATAATACCCATGATGCATTTCCACTGGCAGGCCACTCTGTTGTCCCCTGGGTTTGCCCTTGCCACTAATCTCTGTCCTCTGCCTTGCTCCTCCACCAGCCCTTTCTTTCCGCCTTCGCTCTCCCCCGGGTGGTGGATTTTGCGAACTTTGCCCTCCATCACTCTGTCTATCTTCTTCGTTCTGGTCAGTGAGCGCTCGCACTGTGTCGATATAAGCTGCAGTCTCCTCAGAAATAGCTCTTTCCCTCTTTTCACCCCTCTCTCTCGCGCTCTCTCTTTCTCTCAGTCTTTTTGTGAAAGGAAAATAGCCCATCCACCATCCCTGAGCACTTTCCACGCTCGGCTGTCCCAGTTTCCTCTGCAGTTAGATATTCACATTGGGTTCTCTTTTACATTGTGATGCTGTTGCTGCTCTGAGCTTGGCTGACATCACATACTGTCTCGGCTGATCAGCACTTTGAATCTCTTCTGGCCGTGTCAGAGGGCAGGGTGGCTGCAGCAGAAACCAGCCATCTCCATCCCACATGACAAAGTGTGGCTGCAACAGAAGAGACAATGCTCCTGGATCTCCATTAACCAGGATACATGAATCATCATGAATCATCATCACCTTTTAATACACACACACACACACACACACACATATATATAATTTATCTTTGGACAGCTGGTTATGATTAAAAATTCAAATGGCAGTTTGTCATTTTTAGCTGACACCTTCACAGCTTAAGATGACAAACATAAACACTGGCAGCAGTTTATAATGGCTGAAGTCCATCAGGCTTCCCTTGCCAGAATTGAGGTTTTCCTTATATGACAATTTCCCTTTCAATAGAAACGGCATCATCAACATAATAGTCTAGAGTCCTAAATGTTGACTGAATTATTACTTGACCTGAGATCAAGTTGCAGTCTTCAAATCCCTTCTCTGTTGTCAGACTACAGCTTAATGTGCCAACATGAGAACACTTGCACAATGATTTTAGGCAAAAACAAAACCAGGAATTTTTCCTCACCCTTGTTGAGGGTGTAGGTCACAGGATGTCACACCCTGTACTCTTTGTTAAAGCCCTATGAGGCAAATTGCAATTTGTGAATATGGGCTATACAAATAAATTTCGATTGATTGATTGATTGATTGATTGATTGATTGATTGATTGATTGATTGATTGATTGATTAATGATTTAAACTCAAATGAAAAGCCCACTATCAACACTCATCAAGGAAATTAGTACATATAAGAAAAACTGCTTTGTGGCATGTGGATGTAGCGTAGTGACCCATGAGTGGGACTCACCAAGTTGGATAAACCTTTAGATGTGCTTGGAACACATCTGGTTTAATTGAATTGATTGTTTGAAGGGATGATTTAAATAATATAATTTAAATGATCTTATTTTGCAGTTTCAGAAATTTTCTCCATGGCTTTATGTCCTGACTACGTCAAAAAAAAAAAAAAAAAAAGATCAGCCCCAGAATAAAAGTCTGTCACTAGTTTTAATGTCGTGGCTGATTGTTCTGTTCAGTCTTCTCACCACTAGCTCAATACCAATGTGGCTT
Source organism: Trinectes maculatus (assembly GCA_016785345.1). Lineage (NCBI taxonomy): Eukaryota > Metazoa > Chordata > Actinopteri > Pleuronectiformes > Achiridae > Trinectes > Trinectes maculatus. The sequence goes on from JAFBJQ010002204.1 coordinate 65,041, forward strand.
CACTAAACCTGCTTCGGACTACTGATGTAATGACCGGTCTAGCGGACCGGTCAGCAGGCTGCGCTATAATAGTTCACTCAGAAAGCTTTATACAGCTGTATTCACAGACTGAGCAGCCCATACTGAATGACTGTTGTGTACAGTAAGAACCACTTATGTTGTCATCTTATTTTTCAATCACGGGTTCAGCTATCATATATTCAGTCTAGATGCTCCTTTAAGATGGATTTAAAAACAAACCCATTCCACATGTTATAGCACTGTGTATACCTCTGCAGTGCTGTTATTAGCAGCCTCTATATGAAGCTGCAGTGCTGTAACTGTCTCAGTAATGGAACCATTAGAAGGAAAGAGCTCTTCCTCCTTTCTCTTCTTCCTGCACCTCAACATAGATCCACATTTACAGAACCCGGCCAGAGTCTTAAATGAAAACAGAGGGAAAGGGAATATTCATCATCCTCTCCCCAAAAGCACAAACACACACACACACACACACACACAAACACACAAAGCCCTCCTCCCCTCTCCTTCTCTCTTTCACCATGTTGTGAGAGGAAAATCGAATCATGTGCGCTCTGAGTTCGACTGCCAATGAGCTTATGTCTGCTTCAAAATATTCACTTCTGACAAGGCCTCATCTGTTTCCCATTTCCAGACTGTGGAAATATTTCTCTCCACACTGTTCACTTAGGTACTAATGTGTTTCCATCACCGCTCTGGGCTGGCCTGCATAGATACACAAATACACACACACACACACACACACACACACAAAGAAAGACAGAGAAGAGTGGGGATGGGGCTTAAATGCATCCAAAGTCATCTGGGAAAAGCTAAGTTTCTGATTCTTTATCTTTACATTTCTGCATAAGCATGAGGAGGATTATTTTTCAGTGCCAACATTAGCCTTATTGCCGATGAGATGTGCACGCACACTTACAAACTGTGCTGAAAAGCTGTTGCTTGTTAGGATGTAGTGGCATATAAATGCACATATAAATGTGTGCAAGTATGTTTTGTGTCATGTTTTCTGACTCCCATTTGCATTCCTGGCTTTAATGGGACAGGAGTCTCACAGTGGCTGCAGCATACCTCCAGGGCTGCCTGCAGCAAGGCAGTGCTTTATGTTTGATCTCTGTCTGATATCACTTTATCATAACATCTCCTCTCCTCCTTTCTGCAGGGTACACTGACTCCATAACAGACCTCAAGAGGAGCCGATGTGACGATCTATAAACTCTATCTATAAAAGTGGATCCATTTTATTAGCATCACTACAGTCACGTTTTTATGATAATAAAGTTATTTATTTGACATCAAAAGGTCTGTTTTCTTGTGAGAATCAGATTAGGAGATGAGTAATCAGATCTGTGTCTTCAGTATGGACTTGGGACAGTGTTAACCTAGCTTATTATACGGAACTGGAAAACAGCTATTGATGGTTATTCAACTACTTTCACTTAAGAATCATAGATCAGAATGCTCTGCAGATAGTTCCTGTGATCTCATGTTTTGTGTTTTCTCTAATATGCATCAGTCACATTTACCACTGGGGGGTTTCAAATGATGAGCAAGTGAATAGGAAAAAGCTAAGGTAATTTCACCATGGCAAAATAAAGCCTAAAGTTGTGTAAATATACAATAGACTGTGGCAGTTATGGTAAGGGTAGGTCCATTTGGTTGTAGAGCCATTGATTCAAATGAGATGTAAAGCACAGACAAACATCTGCAAGACTTGGGGACTGTATTTTTGTGTGTGCGTGTGTGTGCTGTCTACTTTACTAGATCTACTGAGTATCTAGTAAAGCATGAACATAACAAATGTATTGTTATTATAAATGTACACACAGTATGTTTTATTGGCTCTCTAAAGGACACAGGTATTTATATCTTTGCAGAGGTGTATATTCATCACTGTCCTCTGTTTGCTTACATGGGGTTATGATTAGAATGTAATATATGTCAAACAAAGGGGTGTAATGACAAATAGCATCACGATGCAGAAAGCAGCATGGAGACCTCACGTGTCAGAGGTGCAGCTCGGGGGAAGAAAATGTGTGAATGTGAGTGGATCCGTGCTGCACAGTGTGCCGGCTCAGCAGAGACTCTGCCTTGTCCAAATGTCAGAAGCAACATTAAACCTCAGGGGTGTTTACAAGAACAAACACTGGAAGCTTAGAGGAAGAGAGAGAGAGTCTTCACCTTGCTTCTAAATGTGTTAGTTTCACATTGCCAAGGATGCTGGGAGCCATGTCTCAGTACCGTTCTTTGTCTTGTTGACAACAGCCTAAAGGTAGTGGGGGGCACCAGGGTGTTTATGTGTTTGTGATTAGGGACGGTTTAGTTTGGATTCATGCATGTGTTTGTCTTATGTGTCTGAGTGTGTTTGTTTCCTCTGCAGTAGGTGCTGATCTCCACATGGTCATATTCTGTTGCTAAGCTATCGTTATGATAAATAACATTTTCCATCCTGCATCTCTGTGCTCTGCTGGGTCTTCCATTAGTTTAGCCATTAAGCAGAATCTTCACTGTGATTCCTCCATGCTCACATTATGATGTTAAAACGATTATTGACTGATTCTAACATGATTCAACATTTAAACACATTTCAAATTATGCATAGAAAAACAAATATGTAGTAAACTTAAACTTGTTTCACTGATTAAAAACAGGCACTGGAAAAGTGCAAACTCAAATTACATTGAGAAACAGTTTTCAACAACTTACAATTAGAACCACGAGATGGTCTAGGGTGTAACATCCCTGAACTACATCTTTAGCAAGGGTGACGAAATTGTCAGGCCGATATAAAGAGAGGACCCAGGCGCAGAGACTTGATTCACAGTCTTTTATTTTTCAAAGATCTCTTTCCCAGAGTGAAAAAGCAAGGCTATGAAACTTTGACAAACTAACTTTCTTTACTCTAAAGCGACTATCAAAGTACAACTCAAAATCTACAAAAATGCTCATAAAGGGAGAAAACCTATCTAAGATACAAAGTACAAAACAATGGCTATGATAAGGTAACAAAACTATCAAAATTACAAAACAAAAAATACTCTTAAAGAGAAATATCGACTTACAAACTGCGATGACAAAGACTATGGCTTGGAATCAAAATGCTCGTGATATCGGTCAACAGACAAAGACACACTGGCACAAGACAAAGGGAAACACAGACTATTTAACAAACTGAAGGAGGGGAAACAGGTGGAAACAATCAAGGCGGTGATGACAATCAGGACAATGGGAAACACCTGAAGGGAAGTGGGAAGCGACCTACCATGAGGAGGGTAGGGTTTCAAAATAAAACAGGAAATAATACCAAAACAGAAACAAGACATGACAGAAATAAACCCTTTGCTGCCTTTGTCAGGAATATTTTGGCTTTCATAGTTTGATGCAGGAGTAACAATGCAAGAGTTGTTAGATTGTAAGTTTATTAGTATGCACTAATATTAATTCACCAGATCATCACCCTCTGTACCTTGAAGAAAGCAGACTGCTTGTACCTGTGTAATTTACAATTAATTTAATTCACAGTTCACAGTTTGACATAAAATACAGAGCTAGACTTACTAGATGAGATATGAACCTGCTGAGAGGCAGATTGAAGGCAAACAAGGAGGCTGACTGAAGGCTTGTTGACTTGGAGGCAGACTGGAAATCTGGCTTGGGTGTAAGTTGGAAGATTACAGGCTTCAAGGCGGGCTGCAAGCAAGAAGGTCCCACTGGAAACCGAGTAATGGTTCTAAGACTGGGAGATTTGCTGGGAATTAGGATGTCTACAAAGTTCTAGAGTGAAGCAACAAAGTCTTTAACCATGGCTTTTTAGTGGGTGTTCTGCATAGAACAACACTGTGGTATAACATATGTCCCTGTCAAGGTTAAGGGATTCAAAGATTCAAATACAGACTCATACAGACTGCAGAATGAAGACGAGATACAAAGATAAGAAATTTAAGCAGACTGGCAGGTGGTTGCAAACAGCATGTCCAACTCACATTATTCTTAGAAACACAAAAGTAGAAAGACAAACAACAGGGGAACAGAGCAGAACAGATGAACTGACAACCAGTGAGGAGAAGCACATGGACTAAGTACACACGAGGGACAGAGGTAACAACAGGCAGGTGAAACACATTAGGGCGGAGCAGGTAATCACCTAGGTGGGAAACACAATGGGGCAGAGGTAAAGAAAAACAGCAGATGTTCAGTTACCAAACAAAAACGGTCAAACCAAACAAACACAGTACAAAAAGTCAAAAAGAAGGGAAGAATATTGTATGTTTACTAGCATCATGACACTGTGACTGAACTTTTCTTGGCGATGAATCAGAGGTGAGAATGATCCCATCACCCGCTACTCAGCAATCAGCAGTTTAATCTGCATCTATAAATACTGTGTTCAGTTGACTGGATTACATCATCATATGTAGTTCTACATGTCTTGTGTAATATGTGTACGCGCTTTAACATATTAAAAGACAAAAAAAACCCTGATGTATTAATGAAATATGAAAGATGTTGTTTAAAATGAGTCTTTACATTTTTCACATCCCAACACTGTCCCAACCACAGGAAGTTTTACCTGGAAACTTCCAATAGAATTAAATAACCAAAGCCTCAAGAAATATTAATAACGTTCTAGTTTGATTACAAAATATGAATTTTAAACGGGAATCCAATTTTTTTTGCCAGACATATCCCAGCCAAGACTGCCACAAATCTGGTCAGGATGATAAGACCTTTAACAAGACATGGTACATGTTGCAACACTCCTACAGCTTCTCACTGGGTTCAGAAGTCAAACAATAAATATATATCAAGCCTATCAAAAACCTCATTCTAACAATACTTCACTAAAAAACATTTAATTGGTTCATGCATTTCATCTAACCTCCACTACTCCTTTATCATTTCTAACAGAGCTTTCCAGCAGTGGATACTACAAATTAACTCTCAAAGGGCATAATGAGATTGGAAGGTCTTGTGTTAAGATCAGTGGTGAATATTATAGAGGCACTGCCTTCCATTACTGTTTTCCCCATCATCCCAAAATGTCACCAAATAAGATCTGCCTAATATGTACATTTCAGACAAACTAGATGAGGATTATACCCATATTGCACTACACACTACACTAAACACAATAAATGTAGATGTGTCCCGGCATGTGAACTTTAATGTTGTCAGATTTCATCATGCTGTCACTACATATGTGTTGTAATGGGGAGCTGATGCAATGCAGCAAAACCCAGGGAAGCAGAAGCTGTGCAAAGCTGTTGAACTCTGCTGCTTACTTTGTGCTGCAATGTGCTGGCTTCATGCAGTCAACAAAAGGATGGCAGGAAAACACTCAAATACACAATGTGTGTCACTGTGGCATGTATGGTGACACAGCATACACAAATACACACCCAAATAGGGAGTTAGACTGTGTAATTACCCAGGAGGGAAATTCACTGCAGGAGCTGGCTATGACTTTATGTGTGCATGCAAGATAATACACATGTATGTGCTGTGGCTGTGTGTGTGTGTGTGTGTGCAAGTTGTTGTTAGGGAGCAAGAGGGAGCGGTGGGTTATGTGGAAACAGAGGGAAACTCAAGCGGTAATTCTTCTCCTTATGAATCATTCATGAGTATTTCCATATGCATGCGTGTGTGTGTGTGTGTCTTTGAGGCATCTAACAAAGGAGCAGTTCTGTCTGTGGTTCCTAAAAACAGAACAATAGTTTATCAGGTTAGCGGCCTGTGCCTTCTCCTCCTATTACTAAACTAACAAAGACTAAATATAGTGAGGCCAGTTCAACATAACCTGCTGCTATGCTGGCCTGATCTGGACTTCAGCCTAGTTTGTTATTATTATTACACGTTATTACACATTATTACACATTATTATTATTATTATTATAATTATGAGTAGTAGTAGTAGTATCATCATTATTATTATGATTGTTATAACACATTATTATTATTATTATTATTATTATTATTATTATTACACATTATTACATATTATTACACATTATTACATATTATAACACATTATTTGGTTTATTAAGCTTACTTTCAGCTCTATAAGGACACATGAATGAAAAATACTTATTTTATCAAGAAAATGCATTTATAGAAGATGGCGCAATGCTCTGCACTGTTGCCTCACATCACTGTAAGGAGTTTGCATGATCTCCCTGTGCATTTGTGGGTTTTTAATGAATGTTCATGTATCTTCCAACTGTCAAGACATGCATATTGGGTTTAGGTTTACTGGAGTCACAAAGCTGACCACAGGTATGATTGTTGGTTTGGATGGATTTTTTGTTTCTGTATCATGGCCCTGTAATAGGCTGTTGGCCAGTCCAGGGGTACCCTGCCACGCGCCCAGTGTCCACCTGAACTGGTTCCTCTTCCAATCTTCTTCTTTTACACACAAATATTAGTAAATAAAGAATACTGATTTTACCATGGTGGGAAATGCTTCTGCAAATTCATTTTTGCAAAACCATCATGACAGTGAAAGTAAATGGCAGTAGCATGCATATTCTTTATTAGGAATACCCCTCTCTATTTTATATCAGTCAGTCAATGTTTGCCTTTTCAAGTAAAGTGTTATACCAACAAATCCAGTTTGCTTTGTGTTTTATTTTCCAAACTAAACACCTTAAATTGCTGAATATATAAATACTGTTTCAAAAATATTACTTTCTGTATAATTACTATTATGTTCATTTTTAGATAAAAAAGTAATCTCTTAACCTAAAGCATTTCAACCTAACTTTGCTCTGTTGGATCAGCACAATTTATTCATGTAACAGTAATGTTTTATAAAGTAGTTGTAGCTACCCTATTAAATCAAGCAGCTTAATCATATCATACAAGTCAAAATTCCCTAAGAATAAGATGTCAGTATGTTACATTTACCCTTACAATCTAGTTGGCCTGAACCATTGTAATTAAGTAACAGTAACACAAATATATCATGTTGACCCAGCATATTTACATTTAGGTCGCTTCATTTTGTTTCGTCTTCTTCTGCTTATCCGGGTCCGAGTCATGGGGGAAGCAGCTTCAGCAGGGACACCAAGACACTTCGCACCCCAGCCACTTCCACTAGTTCCTCTGGGGGGACCCCAAGGCACTCCCAAGGCAGCAGGAAGACGTAGTCTCGCCAGCGTGTCCTAGTCCTACCCTGGGGTCTCCTCCCAGTTGGACATGCCCACATCTCTCAAGGGAGACGTCCATGAGGCATCCTGACCAGGTGCCCGAACCACCTCAACTGGCTCCTCTCGATGCGGAGGAGTAGTGGCTCTACTCTGAGCCCCTCCCGGATGTCTGAGCTTATCATCCTATCCCAAAGGCTGAGCCCAGACACCCTGCGAAGGAAGCTCATTTCCCGCGCTTGTATTCACGATCTCGTTCTTTCGGTCATTACCCAAATCTCAAACATTGATCACTCAGTCTCAATGTCCATCACTGCCCCCGGGACATGATCAAAGCTCTGCCGGAGGTGGGAGTTGAAGATCATCCGGGTCCTCAGCCAGACGTTCCCAGCAGACCCTCATGATCCGTTTGGGTCTCCCCAGTCTGTCTGGCATCTTACCCCGCCATCTGATCCAACTCACCACCAGTTGACAGCTCTGCTCCTCGCTTCACTCGAGCGTCCAAAACATATCGGCTGATACAAGATATCGGCTGAGATCGGCTGATACGACGACAAACGTCCTTATGTTTGAACATGGTGTTTGTTATGGCCAAACTATGACTAGCACAGAAGTCCAATAACTGAACACCACTCAAGTTCAGATCGGGGTGGCCGTTCCTCCCAATCGCACCTTTCCAAGTCTCCCTGTCGTTGCCCACGTGCGCATTGAAGTCCCCCAGTAGGACAATGGAGTCCCCGGTAGGGACACCTTCCAGTGTCCTTCTCAGGGTTCCAAAAAGGGCGGATAATTTGAACTGCTGTTTGGTGCATAAGCACAAACAACAGACAGTATCCGTTCCCCTACCCGAATGCGAAGGGAAGCTACCCTTTCATCCCCTGGGGAAAGCTCCAACACACAGCTCGAGAATCAGGGTGCTAAGAGCAGGCCTACGTCTGGCCTCCTCCTCTCACCTGGGTCAACCCCAGCATGTAAGAAGGTCCATCCCTTCTTAATGATTTTTGTTCCAGAACCCAAACTGTGCGTTGAGGTGAGGCCAACTATATCAAGCTGGAATCGCTCTACCTCCCGCACAAGCTCAGACTCCTTTCCAACCAGTGAAGTTACGTTCCATGTCCCAACCACCAGTTTAGATAGCTGGGGATCAGACTGCCAAGGCCCCGCCTTGGCCTGCTGCCCAGTCTACACTGCACCGTACACATATGGGTCTCCCTAATGGTGGTGGGCCTGCGGTGGGCCTGAAGACGGTCCCATATCCCTGCTTCGGGCTGAGTCCAACCAGGACCCATGGGCGAAGGCCAGGCCACCAGGTGCTCGCCTATGGGCCCGAAACCCAGGCCTGGCTCCAGGGTGGGACCCCAGTAACCCTCCAGGCAGGGTACTCTGTTCCCTTGATTTTCCTCTCATATGGGTCTTTTTGGACCACTGTTCATCTGACCCTTCACCCACAACCAATTTGCCATGGGAAACCCTACCAGGGGCTACTGCCCCCGACAACACTCCTGGGATCATTAAGGCACTCAAAACCCTCCACCACGATAAGGTGATGGTCCACGGAGAGGATTTACATTTAGGTGACTCAACAAAATTGTTTCTGGCTAAGTTAACACATTTTACTTGGGTGGAAATGCTTTCCAAAATTTTACTATGTTCACTGAGCAAGGTATTTTTTTGAGTGTACCTTTCTTTGGAGGTAACCTCAGGACATACTCCCAGTCAATGTGTCAGCACATTGTGTCTCGAGGAAGTTGTTGCTGGTAAAAAAAAAAACAGCTTGGTTTTTGGATTGAAGGAGATGTGTAGTCGCTCTGTGTCCTTTCTAATTCAGTATCCTCGTATCATGTGGGACAATCACACTCCCACTCATCCTCTTACTCAGATTTAAGACAGCAGAGTCTTTGCCACTGTCAATGGCAGACAAAAGACTTGAATGCACAACTGTGTAAAGGATCTGTCTGGTTTATGCTTTCCAGACCAAGCAGAGGCAAACACAGACACTGATGTAGGACGAGCTGGCGAAAGTTAAGTGAGGGAACTAATTACATGAGAAAAGCGAGAAAAAGTGACAGTGGTGCAGCACATCTGAGTGGAGCAGGTAGTCAGATAATGAGTCAGTAAACTAGACACAATGTGTATTTCGAAGTAAAACAAAACATGATAAAAAAAAATAATTAAGGAACGAAAAACATGACCTAGTCTGGAGAAGACGATATGATGGTACACAACGGTAGCAAAAGAATTTACACACTGATAAAACTGTAGACCGGACCCTATGCACTCATCTTGATGTTGATAAGATGGCTATATAACACATTGACATCTCGTCCATCTATAACACCACAGAGAGAAACAGTAACTGTGTGGTTCTGTGTAGAGGTAAATTAACCATACCTTTAGAACCACATTACCGTAACCACTCAAGGCAGCAGTGCAACCTGATCTATTAGCATCACATAAGGGACATTACTGCATTGATTTCAGATAGAGATTTAGTCTGAAGACACTGGTTAATGTTTTCCAAATATAATCAAATAAAAAAATGAGTATACCCTCTATAAATAACAAATAACTATTTGCCTCATAGGTCTTAACGGTTTTTAAAAGTTAAACTCTCAACAAAGAGGGGTTCGGGTTAGAAAACTACCAAAACAATAAAACATTTTCTCTGAGTTAAACTGCATTCATCTTAAGTTTAAATAAATAGTTCATGTCACATCAATTTTGAATGTACTGTATCTGCCTATGTGACCATGTGGTTATTGGCAGGCGCTCTTTCACAGCAACTTGAAGTGAACAGTAGTGTGCTGTCAATCTTATATAACTACCTTGTTCAACACAGTGTACGAGAACCACTAAGGCCTACACAATTACAGTGTGAAACACAGATCTGCCACAGACAAGACTGGGCATAACAAGTTGAGCATATATTTTATTTATATCTTTTATTTATTGTTTTTGTGATGGGTTCTCCAGTTACTTACTGACTGACTCATATTCAAAGATGTAGATTGCATTGGATTTATACATCTCCTGTAAGGACTGAGGCTATGACTAAAAAAAAAGCTGACAAAATTAACAGCTGTTAATAGATGTGATTTACAGAGGCTCTCTGTACTTACTGCAAGTTGGATCAATACTAAGCACATTAGTGCATCAAGCAGAGGAAAGAGGCATTCAAAGTCAGCCTTGACCACAAGGCTTATTTACCGTAAGACCACAGTGAACGACTACGAAAATGTAATCAACTTTAGAACCATTAAATCCAACTAGGCAGGAAATAAACAAAAGAGGGGTCATAAAGCAACTTTTAATGTTTTTCTGATGAGACAGGGGTTGATACGCTTGCCAGTCAATAGCAGGTTCATACGTAATCACACTTCTTTTAAGTAAAGAAAATATAGGATATTTATAAAGGTTGAAAATTTTAAAAATGCTATTTAATGAAATGGTCAAACAAGCTTCAATTCTCAAATCAAGCAAAAGCAAACAAATCCACTGGCACTCTTCTGAGTGCCATTGGGCCATTTCTGTTTTAACATTAGGTGTAATGAGGCGCATTGTTGGCACATAGTGGCCTCACTGCTATCATTGCCTGCCTCTTTACTGTTTTTTTTCTGTGGGAATGTGCATTATTGAATTGTTCAGTGTTCAGATACGTTACACTAATGCAAGGTAGGTGTGGATTATAACATAAATGTGCCTTGCTAAATAATACAGTTTATAAACTAATACGGAGGGTCCTCGAGTTACGACGGAGATCCGTTCCTGAGAATGTGTCGTAACCGAATTTCGACGTAAGTCGGAATATACATTCATAGGTAAGGTAGTAACAAAATTGTGCCACTAGATGTCACTATAACACCACCCTACAATAAGAGTTTACTGTGGTGAATTGCCTTTTGTCCCTCTTGACCCTCTTGACACACCGTAGGGGTTGACATCGCGAGTGTAATGAGCATTTCCTTTAGATTTCTGATATCAACCATTAGACCCTGTGTTGTGAATAAACCTACGGTATTGCCACAATCCCGAACCTATCTGTGTCCGTGTGCATCTCCTTACTGGCTGCCGCTGCACCCGCCGCCAGCCGTCCATTTCACATAAGGAAACACAAGGCAGAGTAGCCTAGCTGTGCTGTGGAGGTGTTGGAGAGCCGGCAGGTGCGCTGAGAGACAGAGAGAGCGCTCACCAACTAGTTCCCGTGCAAAGTCTGTACGTATTTACGGGGCAAACCGCTTAAGCCGAAAACAAGGAAGTTCACGGGAGATGTGTCGTAACCACGAAAACGACGTAACTCGCGACCGTCGTAACTCGAGGACCCCCTGTATTAGAGTCTTATAAGGCTATGTTATGAGGTGTTTTATTTAATCTTCCTGACATGTTCAGGTCAAATCTGACTGATTTACAACTTAAAACACTGATACATCTGATTGCCTCAAGGCCTTATGATGTCCTCCACACTATGCACTTGAACATGAACATGCACTTTTATGAACATATAAAAGTGACGATCACCTCTTTCATTGAATTTTGAGTGTTTTAGTCAACCTTGTTACACCTGTGGTGTTCCCAGTCAAAAGTGACCGCCATAGGAAATGAATGGGTATCCAGACTATATTCATCCATCAGAAAGAAAACATCCCCATACACACCACCCCAACTCACTCACTCACTCACTCACTCACTGGATCATTTTCACGCAGACCCCATATACATAGATTGATGTTTGCATTGCACTCCTTTTACTCTGAGCACAATGAGTAGGCGACTGACCTCTGTCGAAGAGGTTCTGGTCCAGGTTTCTAGATATGATGAAGAGGGCACTAAAATTGAACCAGAGATAAAGGAGGATGTCTCGGAAGTGGACGACAACACAGCTTTTGATCCAGACTTTGAGGAGACTGACCAGTCAACAGAAGGAGAGGGAGAGGCACCTGAAGAACAGGTACCTGAGGAGACATTCCAGTCCAAGAGTGGACACTTGCTCTGGTCTTCTTCCCCCCAAGACAGAGGAAGTAGAGCAAGAGTGGAAAACATCATAAGGATGACGCCAGGGCCAACACGGTATGCGACATCTCGTGTGGATGACATCAAGTCCAGCTTCCAGCTCTTTTTACCAGAGTCCATTGAGGGAATTATACTGGAGATGACAAACCTGGAGGGGAAGTGTGTGTTTGGGGACATCTGGAGAGAAATCGACCTGGTAGACCTCCAAGCCTACATAGGTCTGTTGATTTTAGCAGGAGTATATCGCTGAAACAATGAGGCTACAAAAAGTCTGTGGGATGCAGAGTCTGGCAGGCCTATGTTCCGGGTAGCTATGTCCTTACAACAGTTTCATGTCCTTTCAAGAATTATTCGATTTGACAACAGAGATACACGACCCGTCCGCTGGCGAAATGACAAACTGGCTGCCATCAGGAACATTTGGGACAGGTGGGTGGAGTGCCTACCACTTATGTACAATCCAAGCCCTGAGGTGACAGTTGATGAGCGCCTGGTTCCTTTCAGAGCCCTTCATGTTGAGTTTGGTCTTTGGTTTTCCATTTATTTTTTATATTACATGTTCATTTTGTAAGACATTTTCAGTGCCTATTTGTATTTTTGCTGAAGTTATTTTATGTCTAATTCTATAAATTCATGTTAGACACTAACAAACTTTTAAAAGCTAAATCCATTACTTACATATTCATATTCAGGTTTAGCTTGGACATGTTGTACAGCTCCTATGTTTGATAACATGACCTGCATATATAGATAGTTTAGCATCAGAAACACCACATGGAATGTCTCCCACATTGCCCCAGGCAACCTAGCCAGGTCACCTAACCTCTGTGAAAACCATGACTACAACAGTTTCAATGCTCTGATTTCTCTCCTCCAAAATCTCCTCATGGACCTTATGTTGGACATTTTGTCTTACTCATGAAACATGGTTATAACACAGGCTAACAACTTTTAGAATTTGTATAACACATCCTTCAACTAGTTTAAAATCTTATCTGAACATACATTGATTATTCATTTCTTAACATTAGAATTGTAGCCATTTATAGTCACTTCTGGTATTCCCCAAGGCTTTGTCCTTGGCCCCTTTCTGTTTTATAATCAATTGATTTCCTCTTGGCTACAACTTCAGTAAATTTAAAAGCAACATCTATTGCTTTGTGGAAAACACCCACTTCTATCTGTCCACTCGACTATCAAAGTTTAGTAGATCCATGTCGCATAGTGTGGCATGGAATAGTCTTATAAGATTGCCAAAATCGTACAGTGTAAGAAGGCCATTGGATTGATTGGCCACTCTAAATTGTCCATAGGTGTGTATATGAGTTTGAATGGTTCTTTGTTTATATTTATATTCTGCATGTTGGCCCTGCAATAGGCTGACAACATGTCCTGTGTGTACCCTGCCTCTTGCCCAAAGTCAGCTGGAATTGGCCCCAGCTCTCCCCGCAACCCTGAGAAGGATAAATGGTAGAAAACGGATGGATGGATGATAATTTTTACTTCACATGTATGCACCCTGTTACAACTTTGTGTTTCTTAAAGATAATGACATATGAATAGTATTCTGCTCACAAGTTATCACACAAGTCACCTCAGTGGTGTCTTCCAACTTGCAACCCGTAAAACTGCTCTATCTGAACATGATTATTCTAAATGCTCCACTCACACACTCCCTTGCAAAGCTCTCACAGACAGCTGACTACATTTCAAATCAGAATTAAATTAAGTGTGCACCTGCTGCAGAGATTATTTCCGCAATTAAGAAAATAAGCACAGTCTTTTTTAAACCTGTGTGTGTCCATGCATTTAGTTAAGAACCTGAGAAGCTGCAGGCACAAGCACAGTCACATATGATTTATGTCTGTGTATGGTAAAATGACCATGTTTTATTTATTACCTTAGATTTTGATGATCACATTACTCCTCCATTAAGTTATGGTTACTTAGTTGCAGAAGACAGTATTAAAGGTAGGGTAACTGCCTGACTTTATAGTAATTTTGTCAATAAAACAGTTTAATAGAACAAATCTAATGATGAGCTGTTAGGATTTTATTTTTTAAGATTTTGGATTTTGTGCATGAAAGTGGGTAGTAGAGTAGGTTTAATATGTAGTATTTTTTGTAGTATTTAAATATTTAACCTTGTTGTTAGTCATGTTGCAATGTAAAACCACGTTTTGTATTAAGCTCTATGAAACCACTGATGTAGTTCAATTGGATTCAATGAAAAAACAAACTAAGCAGACAAAAGTGACAAATTCCTTCTTTGAAGCAAAACAGCAGATGTGTGTTAGCCACATGATGAAAGACAGTCCTTATGTGAAAGCAACAGGTTTAGCAGAGGATGTTTTTCTTCATCACAGGATGAAATGAAGTCCTGCTGTGAGACAAATGGTTGAGTAGATGCTGCTGTTTGTGCTTCAGGTGTACTGAAGCACAACTAGAGGGAATATAAAATTGAAAATTCAGATAACTATACACATACTTACAAAACATACTTAAATAAATTTGTAGATTATCAGAGTTATAAGTGAAGTTGCAGACATGATTATACAATGAACTATATTTTTATATTATATTTTTATTAAGTGAATACAT
>JAFBJQ010002205.1:9004-148113 GCA_016785345.1 Trinectes maculatus
TAAAATTCACTGCGAGCAGGAGTCCGGAAGCGTCTCCCAGATGTGGACCCCTGAACTGGAGACAAAAAAAACAATTAAAACCGTTAACCTTTAAACCTGGGTTGGCCAGTTATTGTTGCTATTTTTTCCAACTATTAAACCACAATGTTGTAGCTTTTATAGTTGTAATTTAACTTGTTGATGTTTGCAATAAAATGTGGAAAGACATCTGATCACTACTACTACAACGTCTCTTTAATGACCAATTCCTGAGAATATTACAATCGTCTAGTATTTATATGGTAAAAATGTAAATATCAACAGACGACTTTCATTCTCCTACAGTTTAGTGCAGTTATACGACTTTAATATGTCGAGTACACAAGTCAATTTATCATAATTGTTTCCATTATCAATATCTAAGGCCAAATGCACATTTCAAAGCAAATAATATTCAAAACATATGGACACCTTCTAAAACATGCTTCCTGATCATTTGGAATAAATGTAAAGCTTTACAGAAAGAAAATGTCAGGCCGATATATAAACAGGACCCAGGAGCAGAGACTCGTTTCACAGTCTTTATTAACTACGATCTCTTTTTCCAGAGTGACAAATGCAGAGCTATGAAACTTTAACCTAAAGCTACTATAGAAATATCAAACACAAAATCTACAAAAACGCTCCAAAAGGGAGGAAAACTTATCTGTGATAAAAAGTACAAACAAAAACTCACTCTTAAAGAGGTAAATCGACTTACGTACTGCGATTGCAAAGACTATGGCTTAGAAACAGAATGTTCGTGAAATCAGGTCAACAGACAAAGACACACTGGCACGCAGACTCTTTAACACATGAAGGTAAGGGCAACAGGAGGAAATAATCAAGGCGGTGATGACAATCAGACCAGCGGGAAACACATGAAGGGAAGTGGGAAGTGACCTAACGTGAGGAGGGTAGGGTTACAAAATAAAACAGGAAATCACATGACAACACAGACAAGACATGACAGAAAACAAGATAGCATTCCTAATTGACCTAAATAGTTTGTTGGAGAAGGGTGCTTTTGGGAAATGAACACTATCTGATATTGTGGCGGACACTTGGGGGTGTATCTCTCACCCAGGGGGTTATGGGTAAAGGGGCGTAGTGTTGAGATAGTTTTGGCGCCTACCGCCATGTTGATTCTATTCTATTCTGTACTCTGTTTCGAGTAAACGCTGTTTTGATTCACCCAAACTCGGAGTTTTCCTCATTTGCCACATTGGATCACGTCGGGGTCACCAATGTGGCAAATGAGGAAAACTTCCGGACTCCTGTTCATCCGGGAAAAAGGGCACATCAACCATGACGTCACGCGGCATGTAATTACACTTATAAGTTTAAAAAAAGATTAATATTGCGTATATGTGCATATATACATACATATATATATATATATACACACACACACACATATATATAAACATATACATACATGTCTGTGTGTGTGTGTATACATGTAGAGAGAGAGAGAGATACAGACAAACAATTTTTTTTACAATTTATTAAATATGATGATGAAATAGCAGACACTTTATGTACAGTATTATGAGTGATGGTGGCAGTCACATATCACACATAAGTACTACTTTTCAGATAAGAAATTAACAACTGTGAAATATGAATACAGCTAAAGTAGACAAGTGGCATTACTTTTGACGCTCACTCTTCATCTTGACTAGTACAAAAATGCCACAGTCTTAAGATCCTGTCGGAAGGTCTCAGTTTTAATACGCTGTCAGTTAACTCATTTCTTCTTCTTCTCCTGCGTGGTGGTGAACCACTGGTCCAGCAGCTTCTTGCTGTAGTAGATCTGCCAGCCATGCACCTGCACTGCAATAACAATCACCAGGTACATGACCGATACGGCAGAGAAGCCGAATATGAAGCGATATGCTTTGCCGTGACGATACAGCTGCTGTGCAACTGGGAACATCTCCATGCCGCCGTAAATCAGTGGGGCCACGCAAAATAGTCCAGCGCTGATCATGGAAATAACCAGGTAACTAATGTTGTTACGAGGCAATGCCATGAAGCTGAAGACAGTGGGAATTATACTGAGCAGGTAGGGGTACTCCCACTGGTAAGGTGAGGCCACTACTTTGTGGGACACTAAACTCAGTTGGCTCACTGTTACCTGAGAAAGAATAGATGGCACAGACTCAATCCTAGTGATACAACAGTGAATGAAAACTGTGCCTAAAGGTTTGAGTCAGTTATTTGTAGATTGTCTTACCTGAGCTGCCATCAGGATCCAGATCAGAAGATGGACAATGTTGAGTTTACGGATTTCAGACTTCAAGGCGACGCTGAACAAAATACGACAACGGGATGGCTGATGAGACGTGTGGGCATATAAAGAAATAAATACCTATAACAATATATATAAGAAAGCTACTGGTTACAGCTTACAATCTGTAACTGATACTTTGCTTAGTATGAACAAACCATGTGTCACTTCTTTATCGATCAACTCCCTTATACGATCTTCATCAAGAAGTATCCTCAGATTAACTATTAACTTAACTTCTTTTCTGGAGAGTGGTTGGAAAAGTACTCGCAATGATAAAAGAGCATAAGTCAATGAATCCAAAGGTTCTACAGCACTTTGCCAGTAGGTAAAATGTATATAGCTCACTTGAGGTAAATGTATAAACTCTGAACGACTTTTACTTACATGTAGTACTGTGTAGATGTCCTACAGTAGATGTAGTGCATTCTATCGCAAACAATCTGTAGTACTCTTTTATTACCTCATCTGGTAGTGTGAAGCAACCCGCTCCCTGTGCTGAAAGTCACTGCCGTCTGTGCCTGTCGCTCTCGGACCTGCTCGAGAAGCCATAGTTGATATCTAAAGGGAATATATTGAAATGATGAATAGAGCTGCAGTATTCAACTGATAAAGTGATCGACAATTCCGTACAGTCAGCATACAAATGCAGCCCCATTCATGCAGAAGCATAAACTAGATTTTAATTACATTTTGACGCAGGAAACTAGTAGGGACTGGGTACAAACAAGCTGCTAAGCAAATGTTTGCTAACTGCTAGCAGCTAACTACCGTGACTCAAACACTAGATGCCGTGGTCTTGGTTTTTGCATCATGAGATAATAATTGGTTTTAGATAGAAAATAAATGAATATTTACACATGCGATTTACCCTTTATGTGTTATCGGCGCTCATAAAAACCTTATTGGTACAAATAATTTTGCACCAGAAGGTGATGCTAGTTGACGACATTCATGCCCACAGGAAAAGGAAGTGTGACAACTCTTACTGTGATTGGTCAGAGTCGCTCACGTTCAAAAAAACCTTTATTGATAATGCCAGGTTCACAATGAATTAACAAAAACTACAGTCAGTGTTTTTGATATTTCTAAACGAAATAAAACTGTAATTGGTGTAGACAAAGATTGATGTAATGTTAGTCATAGAAAAGGTTAGGGAAAATAGTTAAAGATTTAGCATTTTTGTGTGTCTTTCATACATACTTTGAGGGATATTTTCAAAGTTAAAAAAAAGTAAAGTGTAGTGAGAAATAAAGATGAAGGCAAACGTAAAGATAATTTCAGTCAAAGCAAATGTTTTGATTTTTTTATTAGAAGTCACCAGTAAAATAAACACAGGCCAAAATTCATTCACATATTTAGGCACAATTTTTCATTTGCTTATGCTGTGCACCATTGTCCAAAGGGGAAAAAACGCTTAAAGGGAAGAGAATGATTTCAAAGAATTTCATTCCAAAATGGTGCGTCCACATTGTGAACACCTGAAATAAAAATAAAAAAGGCATTATTCAGACATATGAATACATATGCAAATGGGTATGTGTTACATACATGTGTGACATAGGAATTTATCGTGTTCTGCATTTTGGAATGAATTCCCAAATTTACTCTTGAACAAAAAAAATTCCAAGTAATCAGTAGTCAAACAAATAAATTACAGAGAATACTGACAAACTGACAAAAACTTAAAAACTTTATTTGTACAAACAAAAGAAATGAATGGTTTCAAATAGTCATTGAGAGAAAAATAAAGGGTTTACCGCCAAATTGCAAATTTTCTCTTCTGGACTGACATATGACATGACTTTGGATGAAAAATAAGAAAAAAAAAGTGTTGTGTTAAAAAGATACAAAATAACATAAGACCAACAATAACTTAAGGATTATGATGACCCCAAATACATAATTCAACTGTGTCTTACGACTACAGAGTAAATGCATTGTTCAGTAAAACCATTTTGATTGTATGTGCCCAGTGTACAGTTTATAACTGTAAAGCAAAAACTTTAAAAAGTGAAAAGTGAATAAGTTTCTGCAACATAAAGCCTCATTGTTCAAGGAATTATTCCAGCCAAGTCATGAATACTGATATATTGTGTGTGGATGGATATATGAATAAATGTAGGATGTAAGCATAATAGTAGTTATGACAACTGACATATATGGTACCATTTTTCTGTGTTGCTCTCCACAGCACAGAACACAAATGGGAACAGCTGCTTGCTAAATGTCACAACCAACCACTAGGTTGTGGTTCATCACAATATTTATGTACTGCTGTTGGTGAGACTCAAATGATGTGTGTAAATACAGATGTAAGGTGTATAATGCAAAGAATCATTAAATGAAGTATGTTGCCACTATAAAAACATTATTCCCCCATTACTCTTTGTAAACTATTTGACTTGACCTACATTGTACCTTAGTGCCTACAGTTGTTTTTCTATCAGTGTGGTAAAATACCATCAATATGTCACTACTATCGCATCAGTTTTAATCACATTTCTTACATTGTGTACAAAAGGTATCCAGAAAATGTTGAGTGGACATATTGACCGGCATAAAGTCCCGCAGCCTGGTCTGACGGCAGTTCTATGTGCACGGTGTCTCCTTGTCGTAACGGGAGTACAGCGCTACCGGAGGCTTGATCCAGTAAGCCCTTTTTGTACTCATCGTAAGTGTACATTACTGGCTCGTTGTTTTTCATCAGTGCCACCCATACATTACTACCTTTGCAGTGGACATGGTAAGCAAAGTAGTAGATCCCTGGTATGGTACAGGTAAAAATACCAGTTTGGGGATTGTAGTCTTGATTACCGTTGTGTAAGAGTTTATCAAAGATGACCGGTGACCCAACAGGCGGGAATGGATTTGTCAGCTTAGCTGTGAATGATGGTATCTCCAGACCACTTCCACCAATCTCACCTCCGTTCTTTTGTTTCTTGTAGCCTTGTCTTTGGCCACTGTATGGGCCGCTCACAGGGAGAATCTGTCCGAGGTCAGGAGATATAGCGGGTGGTCCCGGAGGACCAGGGGGTCCAGGTTGTCCTGGTTGTCCAGGAATCCCAGGGGGGCCGCTGGGGCCAGTGTTACCTTGAGGACCAATATGACCAGGGAGGCCTGGCTTTCCATCACCAGGGTAGCCAGGATTACCAGGCATACCTATTTCACCCTTTTGCCCTGGCAGTCCAGGAGGTCCAATTGGTCCTCCTGGCCCTGTAAGCCCTGGAATTCCTTGTGGCCCCTGTAGTCCAGTCTCTCCAGGTTGTCCTCCCTCCCCTCTTGAACCTGGCAATCCTGCGGCTCCAGGGGCACCAGGTAAACCCCTCATACCAGATTCTCCTTTAGGGCCAATGGGCCCTTGTATACCTCTCGGTCCTGGTTGTCCAACCTCTCCTAATCTACCTGGCAGTCCTGGAAGACCTGGAGGTCCCATATCACCCTTAGTTCCAGGATTTCCTTTTGGCCCCCCAGCACCATCCTCTCCCTTTTGTCCTGGGAATCCAAGACTGCCAGGAGAGCCAATTGGACCTGGTGGGCCAGGAATGCCACTAGGACCAGTGACACCAATGACCCCTGGAAGCCCTCCATGACCTTTATCACCTTTGGGACCTGGAGGTCCAGGGAGACCAGCATGTCCCTTGTGACCCTTAGGTCCTGGAAATCCTGGTTTACCATAGCCTGGCAGCCCTGGACTCCCTGGTACACCAGTTGGACCCGGTTCTCCTTTCTCCCCTGGGAGCCCTGGTTGACCTCTTAAACCATCTTTTCCTGGTTTTCCAATACCTGTCAAACCTGGTGGTCCTGGTTGACCTGTTTCACCTGTTGGCCCTACCTGCCCTGGCTCTCCCGGAGGACCTGGTTTCCCTGGTATCCCTGGTTGTCCAGGTAGACCATTGAGGCCAGGCTGACTGATGCCAGGGTTGCCTACGTGCCCACGTGGTCCAGGTGGTCCACTAGGTCCTTTCAGTCCTGGTAATCCAGGAAGACCAAGTCCCCTTTCTCCTTTGGGTCCTGAAGGACCAGGTACTCCAGGTTGACCCTTTTGACCAGGCTCTCCTACAGGACCCGGTTGTCCTGGCAGGCCTTGACCTCCTGGTTTTGAAATCCCAGGGAGTCCAGGGGGACCTGGCAGCCCTGCAGGTCCTGGAAGGCCAGTTGGTCCTTCACCACCACTCGGGCCAAGGTCCCCTTTAAATCCTGGTAATCCTGGTCCTCCAGGTTTTCCTGGCAATCCTGGCATGCCAGGTTTTCCTATTCCTGGGTAACCTTGTGGACCAGGAGGCCCTGGTTTTCCTGGTAACCCTGGCAAACCCTGGCCCGGTTGTCCGGTGGGACCTTGTGGTCCTGGTGGTCCTGCTGGTCCAGGGGGGCCCTGAATTCCTTGTGGTCCCTCTCTGATACCTTCTCCCCCTGGACCAGAGGGAGGTGGTCCTTTAGCCCCTCTGGGGAATGTTTGCCCTAGAATCAAAAAGTTATTTTTTAAATGTAAATTCATTTTAATTAATTAATTTGACAAAACTTTCTTTGATCAGTTAAAAATTGCTTGCAGAACTTTCTGTTTAATAATTATGGAATGAATTTACAACCAGTCAAAGCTGACGCAGCATTTTGGCTCTGATTTTGTGTGTGTATAACAATTTATGTGTCGGAAATCACAATTAACACTCCATTTATAAACAATCAAATAAAAATGAGATTTCAGTATTTTGACTTGAAACATTTAAGTAAATCCATGAAACAGATATTGGTATATTTATAAACAGATGACACAATGCAAGGCAAATAATTAAAGGAATCCGCCGTGGTTTAAGTAAAGTTAACAAAAATAGTCCAATAAATAGCTGACATCACCTTTGCCCTCAGTCAGTGGCCTATTTTTGCCTATTTGCAAGGGCAGCTGTGGGAGCTCTTTTCCATATTGAGGCAGTAATGGTATAGGTGGCATTTCATTCCCCAAAAACTGCTGCTGAGGAAACCCGTCATTGTGCTGTGGCAGGGGCTGGTGCTGTTGTGGTGGCTGTTTGTGTCCATAATACACCCCACCGTGGCTCATTTGTACACACAGCTGGCACACTGTGACGAAGAGACAAAAGAAATGGAGGGGTACAGCCACCATTTTTCTGCAATGGGGAAAAAAATAAACAATAAAAGCATGACACATATATGAGTTGAAAAGTAAATATATAAGTTTAAAACTAAAGTAGCAACAAATTGCAATATCCAAATGCTATAAACCTTATAATTAAACCAAACATGTTGTCACCAAACCAATCTAGACAAACAGCAGATACTCTTCACAATGAGCCATTCTAGTTTGTGACCAGCAGGCTGTGCTCTTCCATAAAGTGGCTGAATGAATACGCCTTTTTAAATGGCAAAATGCTGGTTTGTATTAAAGCATCTGTTGTCAAAGACAAAAAGAAACAACAACATTTTCTTTTCCCGTGTTTACACATGTGAAAGCTTCAGAGTCTCATATCCTTGACGTGACTTACACTGCACACACTGCTAAAACATCTATCATAATTAAGAGGCTGGCTGCACAGGGGACGCGGTCAGTTTCAAACACAATCACTAATCCTTTAAACATGTCTGCGCTAAAGAGATTGGGTGAATGCTGCCAAGAGAACAGTATGAAAATACACAGTGGATGGTGAATGTATGTTTTTTCACCTCGGAGGTATTTGTGTGCCGTGAAACAGAACCAGAGAGATCAAACAATTTGGAAAGCTGAAACCATGGAAATTAGACTCGTTTACATTTTCTGAGCCGTTATTGGGAAAAAAAACAAAGCAAAGTAGTGTCAGGCTGAAAATAATTACTGTGGAATATTTATAGCATACATTTCCATCTCCGGGTAATCAATCTGCAAAATGAATGTGGTACAGATGGAGTATCAACAAAAAGGCAAACGTCAGACAAGGAAATGCAAATGTTGAAATGTGTAATATTGTTTGAACATTTTTTAGAGTTTGTAGGTTCTTGCTGAGATGAACAGAAATTAATTTCATCCATTTCATATAATGTTTGCATCCACAGTTTCACTTACGTCCAGATAATTCTCTTACTTGCAGAATTCTCCTCCTCTCAAAGTGAAGGTCGTCTTCCCCTCTGTGGCCCGCCGCTCCGTCGCCTGGTTCCTCTCACTTCAGGTTGCTTCTCTGGGTCTTTTCCAAAACATTAGTAGGATGGTGGCCATGCACGGGACACCAGCCAGGTGCTAGCTGCAATCCTGCTGTCCCCTGCAAAAATTGGAATGTCAGGTTCGATGAATGTCAGGTAGTGACCTTTCACAGAGACTTGGGGTTTGTAACACTAAGCCGCCATCCCCACATTGTGGACATATTTTGGCCCTGATAAAGTTATGCAGAGGCACACCTATTTCCTTGAGGAATATTTGGGCAAGGGTATTAAAAATAAATATATCACAACAGCAGAATAATAAAACTTTGCAGCTCGTCTGGGATATAAAAAAAATCTATATATGTATGTATCTATGTATCTTTTGTTAGCCAACTGCTTATATACAACAAAAACAGTAAATGAACAAGAACAGCCTGCACACAGGAATGTGGAAATTACATACAAATGCTGACAACTTCATACGAAGGACTAATTCGTTTTCAATCCACTGTTATCTCTTATCACACCCCTCTGAATTAATTTAATAAAATATGCTATTTACAATGCATAGATCTAGCACCATGGACAGAGACACCAGAGTGTGTACAGCTATGACAGTGAACGCCCATATATGGAAAACCTATACTCTTTCACTGTAATTGCGGTACACTAATATTTATAATACATAGTACAATCTAGTATGTTTAGGATGTGTAAAATTACTTTTAAAGTTATTTGTGGCCTGAGGCTTTTTTTTGACACACGTTTGTATAGCTTGAGATCCTTGTGTGAGGATTTTTTTTTGGCCCCATTAGTCAAAGTATTGTGTTGCCAGGTCAGTAAAAACAACAATAATGTCTCAAATAAAAAAAGTCAGTGTGTGGTTTTAAATTTCTAATGAATGTTTGGGAACACTCAGTGAAACATAGACAGTATAAAAGTTTAAATTGAAAGCAGCTGTACAGCAACTATACTATACAGCTTGTCTGGCCAGAGTAAATATCTGTGTAAGGAAATCAAACCCTTGTACCACACAAAAAATGTTTATCATCTTTCTCACATATAAAATGAATATGGGATCGATGCTCAAGTACTGATCTTCTAAATTGAACATGATTTCACATGTGGGGATATTCAGCCAACTTCTGCTGTAGTAAAAAGCCTCTTTACTCATACAAAGAAAGCAATACTCTCCAGACAACAAAGAAACATATGGTTGGCGAGGAAACGAGACGACCTCTGTAAAACAATGTCAGCAAAACAAAGAGGACAGCAGTGCTTTGAAACACATGTTGCCTCCCTCCTCCAAGCATACGTCAAGGCTTTTGCGCTTACAGAAAGAACGCAAAACAAATCACATCCCATTTCGTTTACAGGAAATGCGGCATCGGGAATAAGGCTCATTTCAAAGGCTGGATGCAGTTTTGGCAGAAATTCATCTGTGGTGACCGAATGTCTTAAATAGAAAAATACATCAACACAAACTCCACCAGACACACTGGACTTTATCTAATCCAAATAGGTTGTTTTTGAGGAAAGCACTTTGTGTTTCTGTGGAAATTTGATGGGCAATAATTACTGTATGGCAGAAGCTAACACCGATCAAATACAAATATATCATTAACAATTTTTTGGCAGAATTCTAAGGCAACAATCTTTTTCATGACCAGCCTCAGACCAGCCTATGGCTTTGACAGGTTATTTTCAGGAACTCCAGAACCACCATCTGCTTTCAGCTCGAACCTATTCATTATTATGGGCAACATTTGTGAAGCGATTTATAATAAAATTCTGTGGCGCTTGAATTCCTTGTACTTTTGGATATTTCAACCTACAATAAATGTTTCTGACAAAATAACGTAGCAGGAGACTTTAGTGTTGGATATCACAGAGGGACTGGACTTGAAGCTTATGGACTGACATGGTTTGGAGACTGTGGAAAGTATAATGACCCCATGTTCTGAATTCAGAACAAAATGCAGGTTTTTTTCCACTGGCTATTTGATTTAGTATTTGCCTTATTGTTTGTGCCATTTTTACTAAAAAGAAAGGCCACAGTCCTGCTTCTATTTTTCCTTGTTACAGTTTATTCCCAATGTCTGTGTGTGTCGGGGGCAAAAAAAGTCACTTGACTTAACTGTGTCCTCTTCACATCTCAACAAAGACCAAGAAGAATATGATTTTTTTTTAAAAAAACAACTCTTGTTCATTTTCAAAGTCTTTCATCTCGAGCTTGTGACTTCCGCTGTGACAAACACTCTCCAGACACTTTCACGCCCCTTGCTTAACGACAATCGGACGCAACAAAGATCTCTCAGCCCAGAATCGGACCCGGGTTCCTCTGAAACTCTTTGCCAACGTTTAAAACCACAGCCGTCTCCACTTGGTGATGAGCCACACGTCTTTTATCACCTCCAAGTTGGCTTTGAAAATAATCAGATTTCCATTTCTCCTCAGTGCTCCTCTCCTGACTGATTCCAGATGGGCCAGTCTGCTGCTTGATAAACAAACCATGAGGAATGGAGGCATGTCACTGCTAATCCTAATTACTCGTGGTCAGGTCTGGCTTATGAGTTTCACAGCGACTGCAGTGGGGGGTTTCAGACAGGTAAACAGTGCTGCAGGACACAACTGAAGAGAAACTTACTGAACCAACCCAAACACAGGGATCACTAGTGAAACTCGGGATCACAGATTCCACTCAGCTACATATCAAACGTTTAAAAACAGATGTGTTCAGGTTTTTTTGTCAATCAACGTTCGCAGCAAGTGTTGGAAAATGTCTATAGCAGTACATTTCTCAGATTTTTGACTTTTCTCTAAAACAATAACTTCTTTTAACATTTTTAACAGCAGTAAAAATAATGCAGTCAGTGTGGAACACACACACACACACACACACACACACACACCTACACACACAGAGGAATGCAATGAATATCTGACAGAGGTAACATCCAAGACAACATCTGGGGAAAGCTGTGTATTTGCATGCAGGTGTGTGCCCATTACATCTCTGCAGAGATTCACTCCATATCCAATTATTGACGAAACAATCATTATAGGATTAAATCATCAACAAAACAACTGGATATTTTAAAGGCGCACACCAGGCCAATAGTGAGGCGTAATTCAGTAGGGGGCGCCCTACTAGCAGTCATATTCTGAGCATTTTCTCGACCTAGAAGCTAATTCCACTTCTCTGAATGTGCTTTCCTTTACGTCTCTGAGCAGGTGATTTATTCTGCCACGCCTGTGCAGAGGGAAGACTGAGGTCACATGTGCAGACGTCAAGGCAAAGGTCAGGTGACCTTTAGGTGGGTGGAAAATCCTCATGTTGAGGCTGTGACATTTTCAGCTGATGTTGCAAATAACACAGTGACCACATTGGGAAGTTGCGTCCGGATGAGATTCAGATTGGCAAGCGTGGTGTTTGCTCAACTGCTCCTGCAGCTTTTTTCCCAAACACATGAGAACACAAAGATAATTACACTTACACACACGCACACGCACGCACAAACACAAGTACACACATCCATACAGTCCGCCCCAACCTGTCCACTCATCCCGCGGACAGATTTTCCCTCTCACACAGTTTGGGCAACCACAAGTCACAGTTTTCTTTGGAGGCAACCATCACAGAGGGAGGAGGATTATTTTCCTATTAGCTTTGACTTCTGTCAAAACACAGTATCCAGTGTCAGTGGACACAAGTTAACAGCAACCAAGAACTAACTCCAGATTTGTTTTTATATAACACCCACTTGAGAACAAAACAGAAAAAACAAAGGAGGGTGTATCATTCTATCTGAAGAGAGCTGATTTTACACGACAGGTATCATCGTCTTGCACAGCGGGAAAGATACACGATGGTTTGACTTTTAGCTTGGGCCTGAACTTCCAGGCTCTCAGAGAAACATCCTGCAGATAGATGATTATTTTCACAGGCAGCTACAAAGTTTGGCTGAGATTCAGATCTAATCAGTTACACATAAACCACAGGTTAGTGGGGTTTCTGTAAATCACAGCTGCATAAATATCATGTGTGTACTCTGCAAGTCCGAGAAAAGGCTATTTGTTGTCTTTTCATCTGTGTCTGAGACACTGTCCCAGTGAACACTGCTGGAAAGGCCATTTACACAAGCACAGTGTGTAAGTCCCATTTGAAACTACTTATATCTATTTTATGTTATATATACCTACATTTACTGCCGGCATATCATTTGAACCAGATTTCCCCCCCTTCATCTGACATTTGAATAATCTGAGGTGGATTTCTTATCAGTGAAACTACAGTTTGCTGAAAAAGGTTTGGTTGATTGAGAACTTTTGCTTTGAATTTGTAAATAAACGATCTGCATATTTCTTTCACCGCTGCAAACCGATCAGATAAAAGGCATAACGATGTCAAAAAAAAAAAATCTTCACCACAAATTGACAGCGAATACCTCAGTAAATTTCCAACATTTTTAAGATGAATGCTTTGGCGATTTAAACACATGCATGGGACATCAATAATTTAGTTCAAGTGGGCAACTGAGCGCTTCCAGAAGAGTCGTAATTGGAGAATTTTGGAGAGGGAGCAGTGTTATATTTAAAAATGACTAGGTGGTGATTATATGTTGCTTTGAGGGTGGGTTTCTCAGGGTTTATTGCTGACAGTTTCACTTTGATGGTTTCCCATGAGTATTTTGTAACTCTTTGCAATGCACAGACTTCAACAAGTCATCAGTCATTATGGTTTTCAGTTGTCTCCATTTGCAAACTCTCTTCTTTTTTGCACAGGGTTTATTGTGATCCTTGGGATCTTTTACCGCAGCATGTGTGGATCGCCTGACTGGTAACAGTGATGCATACGAAGACGATCTCGGGAAGCTTAATGCGTTACACAGTCACACCGTAAAATATGCCACTCTGAAAATATATGATCCTTCCTTTCCCCATCGCCCAGATGTTTTTGTGGTGGAGTATTTACGAGGGATAATAAGGACTATGATTCCGTCCACTCGGAGTTTAGATAAGAGACACTTTGCAATAAATCTGCAAAATTTAAAGCTGTAACTCCAGAACAGCTTATTTAAAGTAAGCTACCACTTGTTGCACACATACTGTACGAGAGTCATGCATTCACGGGAGAGGTGCATCCCTTGTTTTTGATCACAATGCAAAATTCCCACAAACGTAACTCGGGATTCATATTTTGGGCTGTCCCTGAGGCACAGTAGCAGGAGACTGTCTGGACACATGGCCTCAAATCACAGAGACACATTCTCCCCGAGCTACATAAACACTTCCTGTTCAGTAGGTGAGAACTGCGAGATCCAGCGTGTGAGACAGAGACAGACGTTAACAGTGAATATACTGAGACACAACCTGCCGACAGGAGCGCCTGATTTTTCCAGGTCTCCGCATCAATCACAACAACAACAACAACAACAACAACAGCAGCAAAGCAACACAAACTGACACCGACATCCTCGGTTCACATTGATGGTTGACGTGAAGCGTCAACAGGAAGCCAGTTGTAACTCAATCTTGCTATTTTCAGTCTTTGTGCAAAAGTTGTCACTCCACTGATCCATAGTGAACAAAATGTGAGACTATTCCTTTAAAAAGTCAACCATTGGGTTGGATGTTAAATATTGGATTTCATACAACACATTTTCAGCAGTATTTCAAATCACTGGTTGCGGAAAAATGGAAGAAAACTGGTAAAGCAAATTGTTCTCGGGTAGAATAATCACACACTGTGAATAAATAACTGACAGCCTGAATACCATTAGACAGAGAGAGACCTAGTAATATTCTGCTGATGGCGCAGAGTTTTTCTTTTGGTCTTGAAATTAACTATTTAATTTGCAGAAAACCTGACATTAAATGCGGTCGATTCCTGGAAAAATAAAGGTTTTTGCAAAACACAAATGACATTTCTTTCCTACTGGACAGCAGCTTTTTATAAGAACTTGGAGAGGTGGAGCCAGTCCGTCGCCAAAACTCAGGAGTTCACATGAGAAGCTCCAGCAACCCTCAGGCGTTTGGACACACTCGCCAATAAACTCATAACCTCAAGCAACAACACAATTGTACTTCTAAGAGCTTTATCCCTGACATGGACCAGTAGATGTTAGAGGAGCTGATGATGGAGGTGAGCCCCAGTCTGATTACAAAATAAACTTTCACCCTGGTATTTCCATACCAGGGGGCGGAATGCACCTTTTTCCACTTTTCTAACACTGAAAAAGTCTGAGCCTCGGACTGATAAGAATCAGCCAATATTAAAAACACAGACACACTGTACATGTGCTGAGATGGAAAACTTTCCTTACACAATAAACAAGGTAGAAAAAAAATGCATTTCCTGTTGGAATAGGTAGCATTTATTTTCTGCTTAAAATGCAGAAAACATTTGCATTTTTCTTTTTGCATTTTATCTAACAATGTTAAATATCAAGCATCGATTACAGTTCTCTGCTATGAGGGTTTGAAACAACATCTTAAGAATCGTTGCACATTTGTTTGAAATATATGCATCATACACACACACACACACACACACACACACATATATATATATATAGTACACCTATTTGCACTGGCTCCTAAAAGTCTGTATTAGCGGCCTCTGAATTCTGGGATGAGTCCAGACATAATGCCACTGTTTATAATATTAAGGAAATCAGCTCATCCAAAACAAGCGAGTATCCATCAGGTCACAGACCCTGAACCTCTGCTGTCTCTTGGTTTCATCTTTCCCGTCTCACATCTGCAGCTCAGTGTTTTGTGCGTTTCCACGACACTGCCGCTCAACTCTGCACAACAACAAAACCACAACAGCCTTTCTGCTGATGCCAGCAGACCTTTTACTGCACCGAGGACAACATCACCAGTGTTGCGGTAATCAAGAACTATCAGCGGGTTAATTGTGCGACTTGTTCAACCCCAACTGCGCGAGCTCCTTTTACCACATTTTCCCCTAATTAAGAGTCTCCTCTCAGAGACAGGAGGAAAACGAGGTCGTTTTAAACGGCAGTCACAGGCTGCGAGTTAGAAACAGCTGCAAACGCTAACAGGAAATCGGACAAAGTAAAAATGGACCTCTGGAAAGTGAGATTTGTTTTCCACATCTTTTACTTGCAGCAGAACATATCTGCTGTCATGCTTCTGCATGCAAGTCACAAACACATTTTCACTTGCCTGCAGCAGAGAAGTGAGGTGAAAAAAAGCTGAGGCTGAAACTTGGCCGTGGTTAATGTTGTGATAAATCTATGGTGGGTGTGAAACAGGGATTCCCAAATGTTTCCTGGCAGGTGCATACACGGATACTCTATATTTAACCTGTGCTAAGAAGTTAAAGGGGTAAAAACCTGTGAAAAGAGTCATGTCTGCATGTTATAGGTAAAGGATGAGAAAAAAAAAAGAGTTCTTTTTTGAAGCCCAAACTTTCCATCATCCATCTGCCAGAATGTCTCTTTATAAAACTGAATCTAATCCTGTTTTCCTGCAATTCACATGGAATAAAAACTACAAGAATGTCAACACCGCATCCCTTTCTTCCTCCTTCTCCCCTCACGTTTTTCCCTTCTGTGCTGAAATCCAACTAGAATTCTATTAACTGGTGATAAATTAAACCGAGATGCTGCACAAAACCAATCTGACCTTGTTTCATCTTGTTTCACCTTGTTTAGTCTCTTTTTGCATGATCAACAGCCTCCTGCCACCAGATGCTTCACAGCAGCATGAAATCAAGCAAGTGATTTTGATTCCTGCTCTGCCACATGTCCGTGTCCCCCTTCTCCAGCTGTAAATCCCACTGCTTCCCAAAAACTCTCTTGTTTTTGCCAAGAATAAAGGGAAAGTGTTGCAGCTGCACAATAATGCAAGAAAAACCCAATCTGCGGGACATGAAACATCACATCCTGTCGTACCAGTGTGGAGGTATCACTTACCTCTGAGCGAGTGCTGCTGCAGGGTGGACGTATCACAGCGCTGTGAGGACGTCAGGACAGACGCTGGACAGCAGCTCTGCTCCGGGTTTGGCTTTTATCGGCAGGTGGGTGGAGCTGCTGGAGCGGAGAGAGAGGAGAAGCCCTGGATCTGGACATGTGTGTTGGAGC
Organism: Trinectes maculatus; assembly: GCA_016785345.1. Classification (NCBI taxonomy): domain Eukaryota; kingdom Metazoa; phylum Chordata; class Actinopteri; order Pleuronectiformes; family Achiridae; genus Trinectes; species Trinectes maculatus. The sequence goes on from JAFBJQ010002205.1 coordinate 25,556, forward strand.
TGGAGGGAGGAAAACAGAAAAAAACACTGCTGCAGCTACATGTTTGCAGCATTTGAGGTTATCACAAACAGACGCAAGGGAAAAAAAAGGAGAAATCAGCTGCATCACACGGAGGAAGACTCCTGTTTGACTTGGACCTATTGCTGCATTCTTTGCACACAGAGATTTAAGGGCAGGGTCTCTGTTTGGTTTGCGAGCGCCGGCTGAGGTCAACGTCAAGCTGACTACAACGGGAGCTGACAGCGATCTCACCACAAGGTCCATTTACAAGACGAGGAAATGTCCATTTCTCTGAGGACCCTGAAAGCAGCATGGAGAAAACAACAGCCGTACATTAATGTTCTTTAACTCATGAACGTTAAGATCCCTTAAATAGTGTAAAAGATTCATGTCTATAGATATAAATGTTTGTATCTGTGGATTTATTTCAATGTATTTTACAGAGCAGGCTGAGGCTTACAACAAACAAACAGGAAGGTGTGAAACCATGAATCGAGAAGATCCCGAGAAGCACAGGAACACGAACACTGGCACAGGTGAAACCAAACAGGTGGGAAAACCAACGAGAAAGACGGGAAGTCAATTCACACAAGACACAAAATGGAAAATGGGAAAACTCAAACACAACAAACCAGAAAACGACAAATCAGGATTAATTATGAACAGACGTAAAACAGGAACAGACAAACTGTTCTACAATCCATCATCCAGGTTCTTGATTATAACTCAGTCTAAAAGTGGAAAGGGGAGATTCGAGCTCCTCTCTGCCTAATGTTCTGGACAAGCTTTGCAGGACCTTGGCTCAGAAAGACGTCGGCCATCAACAGATTCAGCCCCGCCCGCAGTTGCATGACGTCATTCGGTGAAACAATGCAAACTAAATCCGAGCCACAGCTGTGGGGCATGAAGACTAATAGTCCAAATGCAATGAGGCAGAACAGTGTATATGTTCCCAGTCACATCATGCATGTGCTGAGGAAAGTGAAGGTTGTGCAGTCAGGGCTGTCTGCAGAACTTCCTCACAGTGAAACAAGCACTGCTGGAAGCAGTTACTTCATGCGGTGACGAGCAGTTTGCTCTCTCGTGACCACCTCGGAATTCTTCTGTCTGCCTGTTAATCCGGTCGTCTCAGAGGCTGCACCTTCAAATGTTCCTCTCCATCTTTGGTGCCACGGTTTGAGAGTCTGGCGGCGGCACAGCGGGAGCAGAGCAACTGGATACAAACGGTTTGGGAGATGACGGCCTTCATTCCTTCATTAAAGCCAGAGGTCTGAGTGAACGGCTGCAGATTATTCCCCCAACTGTGTCTCGACTCCTGCAGGATGCACAAAGCAGATTGGATAAAAATCCAAAAAGTGGTAAACACTATCTCATCATCTTCTCATGTGAAGGCGTTCAGGAGCCAAACTGTGACCGATACGTCACCGGTGGAAACACGGACATCACATCAGGTCTCGATTTAATCACAGCAGGAGAAAAATCTGTGCAGGGCAGATACAAACCATCAGACACGAATAAGGCCAACGGCAGAGGTTTGTCAAATCCAAAATAGCCAGCACATAATAAAAGATTATGTGCAAAATATGATGCCGAATAAAAACGTCTCATAACACCAGACAGACTCAAATTGCCCAGAAAGTCAAATATTATCATGGTGACCTCACGGTGAGCGATCCAGTCACTGGAGCGCGCCGCGTGTGGGACGACTTGAGCAAACAACGCCGGTCATGCCACTTTTCCTTCGAAAAGCAAAAAAATAATAAAAAATACTGGGTAAATGTAAAAGTACACATTTGAACACAGTGTGAAGTCATGTTGTCAGTGTGAAGTCAGAGCAATTACATGTTGCGTGTGATATGACAGGAAAAGGATCATTAGCTGCTGACTGCCTTTGCCAACATCTCCTCTGGTTATTAGGGCTGTGGCGAGGGCTGAAACAGCAGAGACACACGGGGGCAAACCTCCCGACTGTGTGAGTCTGTGTGTTAGTCCTCCTTTCTTGCTTTGTGCACTGGGGTCAGTGCACTGGAAATATATCAACATGTGCGATGTGTGTGTGTGTGTGCTATTGTAGCCGACAGCCGCCGGGTAGCTCCCTCCCCATTGAAATGTTTTCCTATGATGAAGTCGTCTGGGTTCCACAGACGAGGAATAACGAGGATCTAAATTAAAGTGCTGGAGTAAATGGTGGGATTAGTTTTGGTTCTGGAGTATTTCAGGGTAATTTTACACACGGCGGTACTGTTAGATACGATCGGTTTGTAAAATGTTTTCTTTTAAACTATACCACATGTTCTTAACGTTTGTTGGCACAGACAGGTACAAATTTTTTAAAAAAATTTTTCCTCTAATTTGGGTCACGTTTCATAAACACTAAAGACTAGATCCTAAATTTCCCACAGTTCCAGCTGATTGCATCTGCAAATACCAGTTTTCCTACGATAAATCTGACTTTTTGTTGCAGAGACTAAAAAAGGCGGTGTCTGTCTTGAACAGCAGTGTGAAGCAACCACACTGTGTCTGAAAAGCTCTTCATCAATGGAGCTTTGTGTACATTTTCATGGCCTTGTGCCCGACAACAGGATTAAAGTCATTACATTATGAAAATACTCAACATGATCCACGACTGTTTACTTTTTCTACATCTCTGCAGCCTGTCAGTCACACACACACACACACACACACACACACACACACATACCTGCTTGCCAAAAAACTATTAAACAGCTATTTCCCTGGACTTCACTGTAATTACAGTAGAAGTAGCTGAAAACATGGTATTTCTCATGTGTACATTTAAAGAAAATACTCAAGACAGTAATTCTCAGTCTGGGGGAGTGGTGGCCTAATGGTTAGAGCATTGGGGTTCAAATCCCGCTCTCGGCACCACCCTGGGCCCTTGAGCAAGGCCCTTAACGCGCCTTCTACAGTATGTACAGTATGTATAGCAGCCCACTGCTCACACATGTGTGATGGGTTAAAAGCAGATGACACATTTCATTGTAAAGTGTAGTGTAAAAGTGACAAATAAAGTTTTCTTTCTTTCTACGATGACATATTCCTGACAAAACGGCCTTTTCCTCAGCATATATGCAGAATTAAAAGATTTGATGAGTCGATGAAGCTGAATTCCTTCCTACGTGTGTGTCGGACAAAAACCACAAAGCCCCTTTTATTCCCGCACTTGGCAAAATATTTGCCTCAGTATCTTTAAATCCGGCTTTTACAGCTCGGCCTTCAGATCAGGACGCTGCGTTTGCCAGCATCACAGAGTCAGTGTCGATCCCACATTCTGCAAACACACGTTTCCCAGACACTAATAAGACAAATCGACTACAGCCATAACAACAAAAGCGCTTCCAGTTGAGTGTGTCCTTATGTGTGTGTCTTTATATGTGTGTGTGTGCGTGCACGCAACCAGAAGCAGCAAAACTGAGCCAAGCTGGAAACAGTTGAAGCAGACAGTGCAAACAATTCCAGCATTCCTCTCCAGTGCAGAGTCAACTGACCACAGGCTGGGACACTGACGTGTTGAGAGGCAGGTTCTCCTCCAATTAACAAACACCAAGATGCATTGAAATTCGCCATTGTGTATTACAGTCTTCAATGAGATAAAGTAGGTCGATTGGGCCAGACACATAATCACTGCTTTTTCAGCTGCTCTCTCACTGGGTACAGCTCCAAAGTATGTGTGAGGAGCTGGTACAAATGCTCCTCCAAAGCCAAAACCACTAATGGCAAAGAAGTATTTTAATCTGTGCTGTAATTGGCCGACTCTCCAATCCGTACAATAAAAATGTGACTTAATTAACATCTGTAATTGGTCAGATGAGAGTGCAGTAAAAGGCTCGGACATTAAATTCCCACAGGACCCCTAAAGCCCCTCAAACGAGAAGACATACACTGTATCGCTCTTTCTACCATCCAGCTAAATGACTTGCAGGGATGGAAAGAGCTGAAGCCAGCCAGCTCCTGGGGGCTTCAACAGCTCAGTCAGGCCCCACAGCTCAGCGCTACAGTGTCGATGTCTCTGTCTCATTCTGCTTTCCATCACTGCTGAAGTCTGGCAGAAGATCATCAGATCCTTTCTTATATGTCTCCATATAAACAGGGGCATATACTCATCAAAGCTCCTACAGCGCTGGACTCATACAAACTCGCCGACCTCAACACTTTGCTATATAATATATAGTGTATGTCAAAGGCCATGTATAGGAAGTGAACGAGTGTGAGAGAAACAAAGACATAGTCAAAACAGAGACCGGAGCAATAATAAAAACGTAGCCAGGCCAGAGAAGGAAAACGAAAGACAGACGTCAAGAGCTGGACTCTGCAGCGAGACTGTGCGCAGGCTGAGACAAAAATATTGGCGTCGCAGTGCAGGGGTCAAAGGTCAGCACCATCCTAAACATCTCTAACCTGCACTATTAATGAATGTCTCGGCTGTTCTGGGTTTACGTTTAGGAAATGAACATACTCATCAGTGCAGTCCACCTCCACCCATGCACACACGCACTACACTGTACACACATCTTTTCATGAATCAGGGATTTATGTCAGGGCCATCTCTACCGACACGTCCTCTGATGAAGTGCCGTCTCGGTTATGGTCTGTGCTTCTGGTACCAGAGCTGAGCGGCAGATTCACGTTTGGCCTGCACACTGAGCTGTGGATGCACCACTCTGCCTCTGCCTTTGCTGGGCTTGGCACAGTGCTGCGTACATGTGTCACAGGCCTCACCTCCTCTGGTCTCAGCTCAGGCTCTAATATACTTTTACAGGGTTTTCCTTGGCAGTGGACTGGGGACGTCTTGTCTCGGTGTCCAAGCTAAACAGTGAAATGCTACAAGGGAGGACAGATGGTCCGCGATGGCACGCAGCAGAATAACTGTCAGACCAAAGTCAGTCTGCGGCTGGGCTCTTTAACCCTGACGCCTAATTCTGAACAGACATTAACCCTCGACTGCAGGAATTACAGACGGTCTTTATAATATTTATAATATAATATCAATTATTATTTCAATTAATTATAATCAATTATTTTCCATATTAATTAATTGTTTGAGTTGTAAAAATTAAAAAGTGAAAAATTTACTTTACTATTCTTGTACATACAATATTAATGCTTTTACTGGATAGTTGTTTGTTATCACAACATATTTAACATCACACAGCTGATAAAATATGTAAACGCTTATGATTGAGCTTAATTGCGCACATGGTGCAAAGTATAGCGTTGAGACTCACTGTACTGCCCCCTATTGGCGCCCCACACTAATGCAAAAATGTTAACTAATGTAGTTTCATGCTGTAAACAGAGTTGTGCAACAGGTCAGCCATGCATCAGTATAAAACAAATCCCAGCAGCTGTGTTTGCTTTCAAGTATCATGCACATGCAACACACACACAGACACACACAATACACACACACACACACACACACTGCAGTGAGGCTACAATAAGTTGCTATGTATCCCTCACAGCCTTCTCATAACTAGGAAAAAGACTGAGGTCATTTCACAAGTGCCCAGATTCAGTGGGAAGTTTATCCAGCAGCCACAAGGCCAAAAACATGAGCAGTCTGTATGTAATCCATTACCCACAATTCCCCGGGCCAGGATCCTGGCTGTCTGCTTGGACCCAGTCCGTAAACAAGATCTGATTTCTGAAATTGACGTGTTTGAGGTAACATTCCCATGCCTTGATTTTGCTAAGTATTTCAGGGTTACACGTCTGGCAAACACCCGCAGAGAAACTTGGAGCCAAAGGAGAAACGGACAAAATAAGAAAAAAAACCCTCCAGATATAACAAAGTTATTCCAAACAGTCAAAACTAAAGCCATTCAAAAAACAAACTCTAAGTCACGATGTTGTTTTTTTGGAGAGGTAAAGTGACTTTATTGATATGAGACCATTAAACTTAATAGCAGGATGTGGATCTACGGCTCCTGCCTGGTGCTTGTGTTACTTTGGTCTTGGCGGAATCGTAGTGTTGACCATCAGACAAATATCTGCGTGTGCATGCTTGTAAAGGGAAAAAGGTGAAACCTCTCGCACAGCTCCGGAGATTAAAGTCGGACTCAAACCATCTGAAGCCATCCAGGTTGCAGGAAAAGTCAAGGATCGGGGCTCAAAGCAGAGAAACAAACACGGGGATACGAGAGGAAGCTCGCCGTTCGCGTCGATGTTCGTCAAGCTGTCGAGACTGAAGCGGCTCCTGGCAAATGACCGTCAGCTCAAACTTCATTTGCAACCTAAGAAGGTGCATTGAAACATTCCTGCTGTCAACGCAGCTTTCCCCAGCTGCGGACAGTTGAACGTGTGGTGTTTTCCCACTTCCCACGCTCAGACAGACTGATTGTCAGTTAATGCAAGATTAACAGTGTTGCACCCACATTACCACTCGGGCGTCCAGGAATTACTGGAGGGCTGTCGCCCGTAACTCATTTCCAACTGAGAAGCGAGCGGAGGATGAGGTGTGATGAAATGAACACCGGCTCCAGGAGACTGAATAAACTCACATCACATACTGATCTGCAGTCAGAGCCCGTTTACACAGAGAACAACGAGAAAGGCGTTTTTAACATCTGCTGCAGGGGTCAGGGGTCAGACATACATTCAACCACAACTCGACACACATCCCATCTGATTTCACTGAGAAAAAAAAAATCTTTGAATCCCCCCACTCAATTGTCATGGTCCTTGATGACCTTTGACCCTTCTTTGCCCACTTGGAGTTAAAGCTTCAATTTCCTCATGGATGCAGTGATTTCATTCATTAAAATAAGGTGTTTACTTTATTACACACGCAGCACAAATATGCAACATTTAACCTTTAAATAATAAAATTCCAATGACTCTGTGGGACTCGATGATGATGATCGAACACATCTGGCATTATTTTACATTTCAGCTGCTCCAGATCCTTCACCTCCTGCTTGCGATCCTCTTGGATCTCCTCAGCCCGGCGCTCTGCGAGTCCTCGGCGTCATTGCGTGGAGCCAGAGCAGCTCTGCCGGCGCTGTGGGATGGAGCCTCGTTACTTTTCGCCTTGGTTTGATTTTTCTGCTGCGGAGCTGTGGTGACGTGTGACGCTGCAGGAGTCTTTCTTCTCTCTCTCACCACCGGAGCAGACTCATGGGATCTGGGCTCCTGCTCCTGGACTTTCCTCTGAGGCCTTTTGGCTTGAACAGACTTTGTCACCTTGTCAGCTGTTGAGGTCTTCAGAGTTTCATTCGCGTCCTTATTTGCGTGATTCTCCTTCACACCGGCCTGATTTCCTGTTTCACTGTTTACACGTTTACTCCTCATTGACCTACTTTGCGTTTTTGTGTCTTGCAACTTTTCCTTTTTATTTTTTCTTTCCTTTTGTCCACGTTTCCCTTGTTGCTCTTCAGACGTGTCACCTACCTCTGCTGCCTCTTTCCTTCCCCTGCTGGTCTTGATCAGAATAGCATCATAGGATTCCTGTGAAAACAAGTACTCATTAATATCTAATCAATGTTATTAATTGAAAAAAAAAAAATCAAATGGCTGGAACATGAAATGCCACTCACCACCTGTGAAAGTTCAGATGTCAGGTCAGATAACTGGTGCATCATCCTCTGTATCTTTAGCTGAAATCATTTTTTAAAATTAAAGTCAATACAAAATTAGGTCTAAAAATTAATATGCAACTTTAATTGAATTTTAATTGATGAATATTGTTGCTTCGTTCACCTGTTCAGCAGCGATTATTTTCCCTAGCTGTCCTCTCTCTTGAGCCTCTTCTTTCCTCCTGTACAGATGTTAAAGAAGGAAACACACGTGAGTGTTCAACCCCATGAATATAAATAATATGACTAATAAACTACACTGCTGGGAACAATTGATGATATACTGTATGTAACTATAAATAACTATAAACTACAGCATGCTACCTTCAGTGACTCTAAATGTGGAAGCATCAATTATTACTTGTTCTCCAACATATTCTCCATCTGAGCGAGTTCAGTCCCCTTCTTGTCCATGACTCTGCGGACACTTTCCTCTGTTACCATGGCGAGAAGAGACCTGGTGTCCAAGCCTGTTACCTCCACCGATGGCGATGTCACTTTGAGGACACTCATTATCCACTGGCTGATCTCCTCACAGGATGGGAACTGACAGAAATACAACAGAATTACACTTCATGTGCAAAAAACAAAACAAAACAAACAAAAAAAACCACAGTATTTTTATAGAAATTAAAATAAACTGGTTATCGTTAACCTTTGCTGGATGGCTTCACTCCCCTGTTTTATGAATATCCATTGAACATTATCTAACAGACTGTAAATGTCAGAGCAGCGATCTCAAACGCTCCGTCATCTTTAACTTCACATTTACACCATCGTTCACCTTCAGGGGAAAATCATTTTCTGGAAAATGCCATTTAACGGGGAAAATATAAAACGCTCGTAAAAACGTGCTCATTCAGAGACAGTTATCATGGTGATGAAAAGCTCAGCTGTGCTCGAGTATCAATCAACCTTTTACTTTTAAGACAAGTTTTTTTTCCCCCTTATTTCCATTCAGAAGAAACTCACCTTGTTGAGTTCAGCCTGAGCTTCGTCCCTTGAAGCACACACCAAGTTCAAGGCTAGTTTTTCCTTTTTCAAGTCCCTCTGCACCTTTTCCAAGTCTTCCTGAGGACAGTAAACACATCACGTCACATCAGCAAACGCTCATCTTCAAAAAAAAACCCCCAAAACAAACCAAAAACCCCACACTACACAGGAAAGAGGGCGAGTTACCTGCAGCTTTCTAATCAGTTTCTCTTCTTTCATCTTTTCAATAAACTCCAAGTCACTGGGTGTCAGCTGATAGCCCTTCATCCCCTTCAGCATGGAGTACATGGGTTTACAACTGTTTTCTAGATACAGATACAAAAAACAACAACACTGAACCTCAGTAAAAAAACCAACTTGTATTTCATTGATGTAATTTATTCTTGCGTGATTTGCAGGTGATCTTACACTAAACAAGCAAACGACAGATCATTATTTTGTACCTGCGTTTTCCCCGGCAGTCTTAGAAGTTCCCATCGTCTTCTTCTCGTCAGTGTTGTTATCTGCCTAAAGGAAATGGGTTTTATCATGAATGACTGTCATTAAAGGGTGGGGTTTAATGTCGGGACAGTGGCACATCATGTCTGTGTTTACCTGCGAGTCCTGCTGTGGTTCCTCCAGGCGTCTCCTGACGTCCTGCAGAGGAGTTCTTGGCAGCTGGCGCCCTGATGGGATGTGGCTCCCTTCGATCGACATGACCCCGGTTGTCTTCGCTTCAAACAACAAACCACTCAGGTTCTGAACAAATGGCTTCCTCCACACTCACTTCCTGTTTCATCACTGCTCAATCAATTCACCTGTGGCCGACAGGCTGCTGACTACCGCTTTACACCAGTAGATGGCGACAGGTTCTTTTACTTTTCCACCATAAGTGAAAAGTTAATGAAACATATAATATTGTGTTGTTTTATTTAAACAGTTTTAAAGTTAATAATGAACAATTTTTGTTTTTCTTTATTTGTACTATTTATAGTATTTAAGTGTTTTATGATTTTTACATGATATTTTAGACAGATTTGACAGCTGCAGATTTAGACTTTGCATCATCACTTTAAAACTTTCTTTAAAGAGATAAATCAACCATAATGTAAAATAATTCATGTCAGCTCCACCCCAAACAGTGATAATCATAAAATACTGATATTGAAATCAGAATATTTTTATTTGAGTATTTCTTCTACTTTTTCTAACCAGCAGAAACGATGCAATTAAAGTGTCACAGTCCTGGTCTTCATATATATTATATACAGTTGTGATATAAGTCAGTGAGTTAGACAGACGGGCAGATAGACAGGCAGGTGTCCAGACAGACAGATGGATCCTGATACAAAATAGCCAGATCGCCGACCAAAACCATGTCTATCTTTAAACTGGTGGTGTCACACTGTCAGTGTGAAGCTCCAGGAACTCTAGAGGCGAGTGCTGAGTCGTAAATACCTCTGTTTTTAAACTGTCCGCTCCCATAATGCAATGCCAAGGCGGAGAGGAAGGAGGAAGAGGGTCAGAGAGTGTGTGAGATAAATCGGTGCTTTATGACACCGTCTTGGCAAAGACGAGTGGAAAATATCTGCACGGTTTTGCGTTGTGGCTAACAAATCATTCCTCAATAAAACTCAAACGCGAAATGACTTTCCTCATCGCCCTCGTGCCGGCGATTCCTCTCTGGTGTAAGGACCCGGGTCCGACCTGTGTCTGTTATTTCAGCGGGAGGAAAACTTCACCGTCGCTTCCTGACAGGTGAAGGAAATGTGTCATAAAAATACACTCACGTTCTTTTCCTGGAGGAAATAAATGCACATACAAACACCTGTGTGGTGCATACATGGTCCCATCGAGAAGTAAAGCAGGCTATCCCACATGTAGGTCAACAAAGTGGACTACAGTGTGTGTAGAAGGCAAATGTGTCCAACACATGCATTTCTAGGTGGGATTTGTGGAATAGCCTACTTTACTACCTACAAACATAGGTTTGCTGTGGGAAGAGTCCTTTAAGGTCATTTACAGCTGCTGGGACATGTAGCCTACAGAACAGGCCCAGCAGAGAGGTCGTAAACGGACAGGACTGATAAAACAGTGGCTGTGGACGTAACGCAGTGCGAGACCAGGACACATAGAGGTGATCTGACCATCTGACCACATTCTTGATGGAACACACGGCAGCACTGCAACATTAAGACCCATAAAAACAAATCCAACCCACAACTACTGAGCCCCATCAAATACGGACTGGTCTAATCACTCATCAGAAACCACGTTCCCACACAGACCTCCCTGCAGGTTACTGAGCTCAGGCTCATGTGCTTTTAAGTGGCACTGGATGTATTTTTGTCTCCACCACACATGCACATAGTTTAATTACACACACACACACACACTAACAGTGCTTCACATAGCTTTTTAAATGCACGGCATAGCTGCTCAATGGCATGTATCAGCACCAGCACACCCGAGCTGTGGACTTTATCTGTCTCTGTGCCAAATGTGTGCAGAGAAGACGGGTGGGCTCATTGTGATATGCACCAATTAACAGAACAGGAACATAGTGGAATGTATTGATTTAACACTGCACTGTATATCAGTCACTGACTGCTGTCACAGACACACAGCCGCTGTGGTATGGGCCATAAGCACAAGACAACGTCAACGTATGTATAAGAGGGGTTGTCAACAATGTGCCACTGAGTACAGGTGTCTGTAATAAAACTCTGCACACTCTGAAACACAATCACATCTCGTTAGATGCCATTTTAAGCACGTCCGGTATTTTCACTGGCAAAAACTTTTTTTTTCTTTTCAGAAATATTTCACAACTAAGAGCTCGGAAATGTTCCTGTACCCACATGCTTCAAATCACCTCTCATCCACGAGCCTTCAACACAGACTGAGGTCCACACATCAGATACATCAGAGACACACACACACACACACACACACCTGGATAAATAAAGGTGAAAGAAAGGGGAGGTGTCTAGGAAATTTATGGCCGCGTGCCACAGACAGCTGGAGTCAGGTCCCACACACACACACACACACACACACACAAGAAAATCACATTCATGCATATCAACAGGTCAGCCCTTTCTTCATTACTGATATTTTCTTCTTTCTCAGGAAGGAGGAGACCTTGAATAATTCATGTAGAAGCCGGTGGTCTCAGCTCTCAGCTGAGCCGTGCCTGGATGTGTGACTCAGCCGTCTGTGGCCCTCCTGTCTCACACTGCATCAGAAAATCACCCCGTCTGAAACCAGTCACTGATTGTGTCAGGCATCTATTTTTGGTCCAGCCTCACTCCAAGGTGAAAAAGAGCACATCACCTGAACAGGCTTTGTTAAAGGGGAACGTCACATCATGGGTTTAAATATCTCAGTGATGATGCATCACATCAATCAGACGCATGTTCTCTAATATGTAATATGTTATGTGACACATTGGTCTGCTATAGCTATATCTGAACTATGGCTAAAAAGAATGATGAACATACCAGTTTTGGAATCATTAGAATATGTATGTATCTAAATGCATACATACCCCCCCCCCCCCCCCCCCCCCCCCCCCCCCCCCACACACACACACACACACATACTCACGCTATCTCCCCAGGGAGAGAAACAAACTCTCCAGGGTTCTGTCTTCAGTTAAGGGCCATATGGTGTGTGTGTGTGTGTGTGTGTGTGTGTGTGTATATGTGTGTTAGAGGCGGAGGGCAGTCATGGCTCAAGGTGTCAGGAGGGGTGGGGTGGGGGGTGGGGGTTTAAATTTAACCGCAACAGGGCAGATATCTGCATGGCAGGTCCTGGATCTCCCCCTCCACCCTCTCTCTCTCTCTCTCTCACACACACACACACACGCACACACACACACACACAAGCAGCTCCCTCGGTCAGTCAGTCATGAGACGCTCTTCTTCAGTACCTGGATTGTAGGAGGAGCAGGCTGAGGACGCGGCGGAGGAGACGCTCAGAGAGCATCAGAGCAAATATTCACACTGAGGATAAAGCTGCGTCGGAGCCGGCAGGCTGAAGGCACAGCCAGTAGCACTGCAGAGGCACAACAGCACAGTGGGCTACAGCGGCGCTGTGAGAGGTAAGACTGCCTGGATAGGAGGGGTTGCATGTGTGGGTCTGTGTGTGTGTATGTATTTTTTGTGTGTGCGTGTTTTTATTTTCCTTTGATTTGCAGGAAAATGTGTAAATGTGAGAGGCTGCATGGTGATGTCACTGTTTCTCACCTGCCTAAATCAAAATGTCAAATAATACTACAGTCTTTGTGATAGTGATAGAAGATGCCTTGTTATAGTGGGAATATTGATTTCAAAATTGTATATGACCATATTTAAATTGTGTTCATGCTTTGTGTTTCATGACAAAAGTTTTCTGTATATTGACGAGGCTAATTCTGACACGCAACAGCTTAAGTCACAGAGGCACAGTGATGTCGTGGAGTTGGATTTGCAGAACACAGAGTGGGATTTAATCTGCTTTTTGTGTAGATTATGGCCAATAAGGCAGATACAGAGATTAGACCAGCAGAGGCCCGGAGCTCACAGGGAATGTCTCATTGGACTGAATTCATTTGGCCAACAGCGAAAAAAAAAACATCCTGACGAGTTTATTTAGATTGCAATGACACGACTTTAATGGTCTTTTATTTGAAGTGAACTAAACCTGCCGTCAATTCAATTTGCTGACGAGAGCAAAACCTGACACGGTCAATATGTCAGTCTGCCCACCACATCAAAGCTGCTGTGATAATTCATGTGCTCCTGTGCAGTGATACTGTCGCGAGTGGACGTTGGCGTTGCCCGGCGGTTTCGTATTGGTTGCAGCATGGGAATTTCCAAATGGCAGCGTGTCCATGAAAACGCACAGCAGAGTCATACAGTATGTAAGTGCAGGGAGGACGTGCGAGGGGGGGGAGTGGGTCGGGGGTCAGGTTACCAGGCCTGCACTCATGTCTCAGTTTGGAAGCGTCCTGAGGGGAGCGAGGGAGCGAGACAACAGTCAGATGTACTCAGATGCAGTCAAATTACCACTCAGTTTGACTACAAAACTCAGACGTTATTATTTTTGCACTATGTTTTAAAAAGGAAAAAAAAAAAAAGCGACATCTGTTCTCACGTGCTCAGCTGGGATGTCCCGCGCTGGCATCCGCGCCGCGACGATGTGTCGGTATGTGGTGGTCAGCATAGTAAAAGAGAGACGTTACCAAGAAAAGGATTAGCAGGGCTCTCAGTGACCATCAGTGTGAATTATAGTCTGCGGTTACTCACGGGTTATGAATAAATAAACGCTATGGTTGCAGTTATGGCTCCATAAACAACATGACTCGCTGGTATTTACTGGATATTTTGATTGTTTTAGATAAAATAAGGTACTTGAAGGTATCATTCTGACCTCTGAGAGGTATTTGGCCATTTTTGGCTTTTTTTTCTCTGACATTCAGTCGACTGCAGTCAACAGGTGTTGAGACGCTCCCCCTCAGACCTCCCTCTGTTCTAGCTTTACAAAGCTCGAGATTTGGCACGTGACTAGATGTGACAGGTTGATCCGTTTCAGGATGCACGATAGCGCGGCGGCGAGACGTGGCCGTCTGGTACTAGCGATCTGCTGTAAGTGGACAAGGAGGCGGCGGCCTGATCGACTGATGAGCAGCTTTAGGGTTAATGGTGTTTGTGGGGTCACTTGAGTTGACGCTTGTCCTTAAATGGATCCAAAAATTATACTGGACATCTCTTTGTTTGGAGACTAAAACCACATGATGATGGCGGTGATGATGATGATGATGATGGCGGTGATGATGATGATGATACTGTGTCAGTGTGATTGACAGTTTGAGGGTAGTGGGGCAGAGATCATTAACACAGAAAACTCCTCGCACCTTGAGCTTCACCAGCTGTAGGTCGGATTAGACGACTCAGCTCTGAGGCTCTGATTCTACATTAATGGGCATGCGTGTGTGTGTGTGTTTGTGTGTGTGTGTGTGGGGGGGAGAGAATCAAAGCAAGTCTCTTCTTCATTAGCCATTAAAAACAGATCAAACACATCTGCGGTCTGACGTTAAATCCACTTTCATCCAGTCTGATTTCAAAGTTTCCAGTCGATTTCCATAGTCTTACCAGTGTTTTCACAGTTAACGATTCTGATATTCTGACACAGTCACATAACGAGGACACATAGACAATGAATCTAAACAATAACGATGGAAAACGAGGAGCAGTGACATCTTGTCATAGGACGTACTCGATTGCTCAGTCAGGTAAAGTAGATCCGTGGGGCGGCGTTGGGGTCGATCAGTGCAGCGGGAGCGTGGAATGAGGGACACATGGCGTTAGGCTGCAGGACCGGTGACTTGTTTCAGCGTGGGTCCAGTTTCTCACACAGAATACCAGCCGCTCGGAGCTCTGGGAAAAGCGCACTATATATATACACACCTGGAGAGAAACGCCAGTGTTGTCCAACATTAGTCTCTGGTCTCCCGCCGCAGCTCTCTGCTGCCAAGTGGGGTCAAAATAAGTGGGCTGAGATCAGTGTGTACAGCAGCGGCACAGAAAGCTGCAGAGGCCGTTCCCATGTGAGCGTGTGAGGACATGCAAACAGAGAGGGCTCAGGGACAGATGGTCAGAGAAATGGAAAAGGCAGAAAACCTTAGTAGCAAATAAAAACAGGCACCAAACATAGACATCACCAGCTCCGACTGATTTGACGCCAGAGTACAGCACCTGGTCAAACCCGGTGGTGCACAGTCGTACTATTATCTCTCCATTGCCTTCTTCAGCTGAGGCTTCTCCTCCGGTGCATCATGACTCCATGTGCATGAATAATTCACAGGCGTCTCTGACAGGCCCGTGCTGGACACGGCGCTCGCACTGATTTGCTGCAGCAGACGCAGCCGCCGCTCATCTGTGTGCTAGTGCAAAAGTGAGCGATGCTTGTGCTGCATCAGTGCACCATGGAGCATTAGTGATGGATGGCTGCCTGTGCTGCATTAGAGACTATCAGCAGGAGATGTTAGCTGCAGGCTCTGCTCATGTGTGGGAATGTAACATGGGAAATGCAAAGAAAAAATCAATGTCTTGAAACTGGCTTTGAAATTTACTTTTATCCATTAAAGACACATTTGACGTAAACAATCTCCTTCTCCTATAAATGTTGGATTACTGCAGCAGTTTAATAAATGGGGGGAATAAGAAAAGCCCTGTCATGAATATAATATCACATAAAAAAACCTGATGAAATAATATAATTTGGCGAACTCTTAGACGGGAAACTAAAATAATACAGCACACGCACAGAATAAGAGTAAGAATAAACAGGCGACCGACTGTGACAGTTTTAACTCTGCTTGTTCTCCATGAGTCCAGCTTGATTCGATTTGTCGCCGTGCATTTTGACAGCTGTACATCACGCCGACCTCACATCCCACCACTATTTCTGCATTACACTCGCACCGGGACACCGGGGCTTTGGTCGTGAAATTCTTGGCATATGTGACACGATTGGATAAAGCGACACAGGTGGCGTCCTGGTGTTAAATACGCGCGGGAGGAGAAGACGCAGCACGCAGAGGTGGCCTGCTGCGAGGGCCATCTCTCTCTGAGCCTCAGCATCGCATTGTTTCCCCCCATCTGTTTGCTGTCGTTATGGAAACGGACTCAGATGGGATGAAGCGGCTTAGCGTGGCTCTGTGACTCTTGCTGTTTTAAAAATGACAGGGTTAATTATCAGTCTATTTTCAGATGACCCACTAACATGATGCCTCTTATCTAAGAGGAGCGAGGCATGTTGGGAGCAAACAGGAACATGGGTGTGTGTGTGTGTGCGTGTGTGTGTTACAGTGATGAGAAGCGTCTCTGTCTCCTGCTGGGACAGTTACACTGGGCAGCTTCGTCTTAAATGGGTATGATCTGTGTGTGTCAGGGCTGCTGCAGTGTCAGTTTGGGATGAGGCCCAGCAGCTCCACAGCACATGGTGTCGACATCGTGATATGTTACACCCTTCTGCCAAGATGACTCATAAGCAGCACAAGGGGCCAAAGCCACAAAAGGATGGAGTGCAGCATCAGACAGCTCATCTATTCATTTCCAACAACAACCTTGCACCGTCTCTTTAGCTGCTGTAATTTTCGACGTCACTCCTGGGTCTGCAGAGACTCTGCTGTTATTTACAGTGTAAAACACACTTATCCATTCATGCTGAGGGAGCTGACTTGAGGTGGGGGGGAAAAAGTCATCTTTTTCCCACCTGATCCCGCAGAGATGACTCATGCAGGAACGTGGCTCAGGACAATGCATCGACACAGCCAAACAACAGGACTGCAGCGCCGCGGCTACTAACGATATATTTTTTTAGATTGAAAAGGAAACATGAGTCAGCTCACTGAGAAATGTTTGGTTTGGAAGTAGAAGCCTTTTCCAGTTTCATTTACCAGATAAAATCCAATATCTTTCAATGTACATATATATTATATATATGTGGGGTCAGTGTTGGATGTAACTAATGTATACTGGGAAACTGTGGCAGCAAACATTTCATCTGCAGATCATCATCATCATCATCATCATCATCATCATCATCCTGGAGATTAAGACGCATCCATTCATTAAGTTGATGATCTAATTACATTGTACACATCTGATTTGTCAATAACACAATGTGTGACTCAGACAGCTTAAGGAACCGAGGCCAACAGGGAAAACTATTATACACGTCTTTTAAATCAAATATGGAAGTTGCATGCACAAATGGGAATAATAAATCTATTTTGCATACTAATTCAGAGGAGGTTATGAATACATAGTTTGTCCAAATCGGGACTTGAATAAAAATAAGTGGGATAAAGTAAAAACTCATGAAATATGATGCAAGAATGACATATTACCAAACTGCAAAGTACAGGGGGAAGACTCCATCCTTGCTGACTCAGTCCTCCTCTCAATGCTGTGCTCGTTTACCACTGTTAAACTGACATCTGTGACATTTCCACTAAAGGTCATTTAAATACTTTATTTATGAATATGGTAGAAATAGGCTGCGTCACATTTACAGGCCGATGCTGCTTTGTGATTGAGGCTGCGAGGTGGAAAGTACCTAAGACTTGGTAAATGAAACCTCGGCTGCTGGAGGGTAAATGCAACAAGACACAGTACAGTTCCTCAACAGGACATGGTCCAACAGCGCAGGGCTGAGATCTGGCCTTCTCCTCACGTCTACTGTGCAGATTGCATGACCGCTAATTTTAGCCTGAGGTCTGTCGGCTGCTGGACAGTTTGGATTCCAGGCAAAAAGAGGGACAAGCAACAGTTATTATCTGGGGTGATAATGAGGAGGGTGATAATATTTAAGCCATAATATTAAGGCATTTTAAAATGGCTTTTAACCAGATGTACTGTTTCATATTCAGAATGAGACACGAATAAATGAGCGACTTTGCATATCTGTTTCCAGCGTAAATGATCATGTGGCAGCGATGAATGAGCAGAGTTAATCTGGCAGGTGAACGGCAGCATGTCTGAGGCGAGGCCACGATGACAGCATGTGGAGCAGCTGATGGATGCTGTGACCCTGTAATCCACTAATGTCAATCCTCTGTCAATACACAGATGGAAGGACAGACTGGAAACACATGGTGTTTTCACCGGTGAATGAATCACTCACTAATTTACTTTATTTTTTAAAGGGATTACTTATTACTATTATTATTCTTATTTCTTTACACATCATTTGTAACTATGTTTAACAAAAGGGAACATTAAATGGGACACAGAAGAAACAGACGTACTCATGTACAATCATTTCTGTTCCAGGCAATGTGCGACAAAGACGTTTATTTGACCTCTTTGACCTGTTAGCCTGCTGAGCAGATAATGAACCTCTGACTCGTTAATCTGCTGTCAGTCAATCAGGGGGTTCTTGCAACAAAACACTATGCATTATTACTGTCTGTCATACCTGTTTCACTTTGACTCATAACGCTGATTAGAAAAACACACACACACACAATACAATAATCTAAAAACACAACACAACCATCCACTTCCACAAGCCACAAATACAACAACCCATTCAAACTACACTGAACTACGCTGTGTTTTCAATTGTATTGCGCCTTATGAACTACACAAACAGCATCACTCAGAGTCCAAGACTCCACAAGGCCACTTCCAAAAATAAAAAAGTGCCGCCCTCTGCTGGCCGACCACAGCAAACGTTTGAACCGACCCCTATAACCTCTAAATAACACTTAACAAAGGTAATACTGAAATTAAAAAGTGCTGATACTTGTTCAAGTACAGAATGAATGTCAAAACAATAATTCGTGATTGTCTGGTGTGACGCAGCCAGATAAACTTACAACAAAACTGAGGTGATCTACGTCAAATGGAATAGATTTTATGCTGATGGTGAACTTGCCGGTTTGTGTGTGTGTGTGTGTGCGTGTTCCTCTGTGTATACACGTCTGGGACTGAGCAGAGAGTCCATTTCAGCTATTTGCACCTTCCTACCATCGGATCTGTCTGGAGCTGCTCGGTCATGCTGGGCACACCGGACCCGTCTGGGCGGAGAGGGGGTGAAGGGGGAGGAGGAGGGGATCGGATGTGAAATAGATCTGGATGCTTTTAAAATGTTGCCTAACGAGGCATAATTCAAGGAAAATGGATGTTAGTTAAAGCATGAAATTCAATTAGAAAGTGATCCAAACAAACGTGAACCCACACTCGAACACATGTAACAGCTCTGGAGGCAATAAAGGGCTAATTCACATGTTGCTCACTGATTGCAGCTTTGTCTCTCATCCACATAGGAGGCACCAGCCAAGTCACAGTTTGTACTGATGACAGATACTGGATATTACCTCCACATCACATTTTATTCCATTCATAGTATTAAATACTGATCAGTGCTAATAAACTGGATGACCCCTCACAGTGAGACATCCAGCAGCGGGTTCAGGAGAAGTATTGAGGCTGACATTAGACTCCCGGAGGTTAAACATAGTCGAGTTTGAGGTTCGCTCCATGTGTATCGTCTTACTCTGATGTCTGAATCAAAACAACATGACCGGTCCCGTTAGGAAGATCACCCGGTCTCAGTTCAGGATGAGAGGTCACTGAACAGCTTGACCTTTCCGGATGTGACGATTGGCACAAAGTGGGACAGAAAAACAAAAATCTAATGTACAATGAAGGCCTGTGCAGGTTTTACAGGATATCACACACACACACGCGCCCGCACACACACAAGCAGACACACACGGTAAAATGCGAGCCAGCCATGAGATCATGTGAATGCTTGTTAAAAGCAGACAAACAACCAGACAGCGTGCGTGTATGTTTGTGTGCATGTGCATCTACACATTCACTGCAGTGAGTAAGACTATGTGCACGTAAGCTTGGCCACATTCTCATGGTTTAACAACAGACTTGGAATTTCTCCCAGACTGAAAACTCCTGCAAATGTAAACCTGGCACAGGAAGCACGAGAGGACAGATCACCGACAACGTCCTCATAGTCAGCAACTTAATGTCACGTTACCTACATGAAACTATTAGAAACACAAACAGCTTCTTTAGCTGCATTAGCTCCAAAACGAACAAGATGTTTTTCTTATTAATAGGTTCAGTTCCTTCAGGCTTACGTTTTATTGTCCTTTATCGCTACAACTTAACATGGAAGAATAATGTTTATTTTATTTTACTGAGATTTACCATCCAATTAATTATGAAGATTACAATTTTAATGGCAACATGGCGCCCCCTGGTGATAAACGGATGCTCCTCCAGTTTTCATTGCGTAACAAGTCCTGTAAAATCTGTAAAAGCATATCTTCCCTCTGATGTGCACAGTACAGCACGTTAACTCCGGGTGACTGCACACAGCACAAACAGATGAATACAGAAGATTCATCATCAAACTGTTTCTAAGCTGAAGATCATGATGAGTTGATTACAGATGATCAGATTGGTGCATGTTGGAAGGACACTGCTGCTGAATACCATCCCTGTGTTCGCAAAGCCGACACTGTGCGAGTCTCTGGCCAGTCCAGAGATTTCCTGTGATTGCATCATCTCACAGAGCAGAGACTTTCATGTACAAAAAAAAAAAAAAAAAACCAAACATCTGCAGCTCCGCAGCCATGAGCCACTGTCATATAGCGTCCAATCAGAGCGAGCTGATATGTGAGCAGAAACATGTCAGTTTGTGTGTCGGACGGTCCCTGG
This sequence comes from Trinectes maculatus, assembly GCA_016785345.1. Classification (NCBI taxonomy): domain Eukaryota; kingdom Metazoa; phylum Chordata; class Actinopteri; order Pleuronectiformes; family Achiridae; genus Trinectes; species Trinectes maculatus. The sequence goes on from JAFBJQ010002205.1 coordinate 46,362, forward strand.
GCCGTGGACGACTGGAGCGTGCAGAGGAATTCCCACACCTCTTCTCTTGTTGCTCTACAGGCTCTCAGGAAACATCTCCGACACTTTTATGGCTCCTCGTTCAACCGCAACGCTCATCACTAAGCTTCCTGTTGCCACAGCAACACTTTGTTTGTTGTGGTGATGATGGGAACCCCTGCAGCACAGCGTGCAGGGGTCGACTGATGCACTTAACACTATTAATAACACTGAATGCAGGAAGCAACACCAGCACCATGTGAATGTTTTACACAAGAGGACAAGAAAGACACAAGAGGACTCACACTTTTCTCCAAAGCATCCTCCTAAAACAACTCTCCACTGCTCTCCAGTGCCACATGTGTAATGGAAACCGCTCACAGCCAGTGTAACGTCTCCGTATATCACTGCAGTATTCATGGGTTCTGATAGGTACAGTGCAGGAGCGTGCTGGTTCTACTTTGCAGCATATAACAAAATGCAAATCTGCAGCATAAACAGAGAGAACGCATTAGAGAAACTCTCCTTTATATTCTTATCAAGCGTATTTCAAGATGTTTTCACTCTGCCCTGCCAAATAAATCTGCACTTCCCACTGAGCCAAGAGGGAAAGTGGTGAATTTGCATCTCAGGGCTTTCTGACCTCCTGTGGCTCTGGAAGTCTGTAGCTTAATCATCACTGACACCAAAGTTCATAGACTTTTACTGCTGCTCTTTCGGTGCAGCTACAATATTTCAGTTGTGAGTAACGCGCGTGAAGATGCCGCAATGTCGTTCTGCAGAACATCTGACATGGATCAGAGAGGGCTGCAGTGGCAGTGGATCTGCCGCTGCAGCAGTAACGCATGACGCCATAGTGATGCTGTGGGTCAATACACGCTGGGATGGAAATGGGCATCTTAAAGCTGATTTGTCAAACCTGACTCTATGAGAGAAGCAGCTTCCCCTCGGCATGGTAAATCTCTCCTGGCCAGAGGAGGACCTCCTCTATCTGTCACATAACTCACAGCCGCAGCCGCAGCAGCAACACCTCTGCTCCCTCACTTTAAAGTGCTAACTTTCTTCCACCTACATAAAGGATTAGTTCAACATTTTTTGGGGTTATTTGCTGGGCACTTCCACCTCATATATATCTATATGTGTGTGTGTGTGTGTGCGGTGCACTAAGCCGCAGACTAACAGCAGAACCTCAGCAGGATATAGTGCTGCTCCTACATCTTTCCCTCCCTCTCTTCCCTTTCCCTCTCCTCCTTTGATCTGCCTTTCTCTTCCCCTCAATCAAACTGACAGCGGCGTGATGTCAGGCTGCAGGAATTCACTCTGTGATATGTGTGTGCATGAGCGCGGCCCTTTGCGCATGTGCGTGTTTGTGTGCATGTGTCGAGTGAAGAGGTGTAGTTTTAGTAGCACACCTGTTTCCTCACCTTTCACCTTTTGCGTTTTAAGAGCCCCCCCCCTCTGCTTTACCATCAGCTCACATTAAAAGTGAAGTCATCACTAAAAGAACATCTTTTTTTTTTTTACTTCCTGGGGCGCAAACACTTTAAAGGAGTATTGACAAAGTTTTGGAAATAAATGAAAGGTAGGGTCTATGAGTCAAAGAAAAGATCACAATCATTAAGACCCAAAATAATAAGCTTAATGACTGTAAGTGTTGAGAGGTGATAAAATCACAGACAGGGACTTTATGGGGTCCTGCGTTCAGGACTGGATGGTGGGCCAGTGGACTTTGTGAGTTCACTGCATAAAGACGTTGAATGAATGAGCCTTTTGACCTGGGAGCTAGTCGTGCAGGAACCTTGGTGGTCCCGGGCTAGACTGGTCCACGCTGCCAAATGTTTCCAGGAACAGCTTTGCTTTTGGCGTCAGACATTGTCCTCGCTGGCTAATGAGAGCACAAGGTAATGGAAGGAAAGTGAACGTATGAATGAAGAAGGAAGCTCTTTTCGTTAATATTCTTGGTCCAACTGAAATATGGGACATGACACAAAATATTCACGACGCACAAAGAAGTCAAACCTGACTGACCCTGGTGATGAATGAACCTTCCTCTGATGATGTTTACATCATCTCTAACCGGACATCATGGGTGTTTTAGACATAAATCCAAAGGAATAAAATGAAAGTGACTTGTTATTCACATGACCCAATGGGCTTCTCTTCATACTGTGTGGCCTGCTCTACATGCACATCGGTGTTTTCTGGCTCTGCCTGCACATCCTTACTTGGACTTTACTTTGTGGCAACGTCTCGAACAGAAAAATTGCTCGTCTGGGCTCCGGGAAAGCATTAAAAAAAAACAAAAAACAACATGGTGTGCAAACTGAAGATATAAATAAAGAGTGACTTATTTACACTGTAGATCCAGGTGATGAGGGGGTCATGCTAAATGTATGCACACCTGACATGAAATGAATGAGGCTTTTCACAGCATTGTCTTTACTGGCAAACAAAACGAAACGGCCGTTTCTGTTGCGTAAGATCTGATGCTAACGTCACCTTCTGGCACTGACCGCACTCACAACATGAGAAATGACAAATATAAAAACAGTTGACTGCGGCTGAATGGGATTGGTCGGAGGAGTCACCTGCAGAGGATGCAGCCTGGCTGTGCCGTATGATGACTGTGTTGGAGGCACAGGTAGAAACACGACACAGTGGAATGATAACCGAGTCATACTGTGACTTCATTTGATTTGCTGACGCATCAGTTTCATCTCATCTCATCTCTGCCCACACTTATTAGAATACACTTCCCTCCCCATAACAAACAGCTGTTTTTATGTTTTTCTTATAATTCTAGTACGTAAAGCTTCACACTGACGATCTACTGTATTTTAAATATTATACGGCCTTCTGAGCAGTATTACCACAGTTTATTTTTTCATAACCCGGTTCAGTTTTGGACTCCGCTCTTTAAAACTTTGTTCACAAGTCCACTTTTTCCAATTTACGCCGCCTTTACTCCAACTTTCCAGTGACCATTAACACAATTTTGAAAAATCCAGACCATCGCTCACCGGAGATGCAACAACTCTTTTTCATGACTAAACCTATTTGCTCGACTCCCACCACGACAGCTGAGGACGGGTCTGGATTTGGACGATCGTGCAGCTTTTTTCTTGTCCCTTCAGTGAACCTTTTTATAACCTACGTGATATATTTCTGATCCGTCTTGGACATTTTGCAGATACGTGATACTTGCACATATGGGAATCCCAGCGGGGCCCGGTTACATGTCTGTGACCCGTGGATTTGTTGCACAAGCTCAGCTCAAACCCACATACTCAAGCTTTACACTGCACGTGTGTGACAGTTTGAGCATCGTGATTGTGTATCTAGTAACATTCCTCATGAGACTGACTCTAAAGTAGCTGCAGGTAAAGTTACAAACACACAACCAGCACCATATCTCGACTAAACGCACACATGCGCGCACACATTCTGAGCAGCTCTGTCTCTCGCCTGTAGCCCAGATCTCTGGGTGAGTCGATGTGGAGTCTGTCTTTGACTGCAGGGAATTACCTCAGCTCTGAATCATGTGGCGCCTTGCCTGCAGTGTTCACAATGCAATCACCCAGCCATCTTTCTTACTCTGAAGTGTCAGAGGGCCTCACACAGAGGCTGGACACACACAGCAGGAGTCTCGACCGCATCGTTTCTAAGATCCAATTAGCTCGTCTCAGGATAATGTCGTGTGAGATTTTCACATTACGTCTTAAGCCTGGCCTGGTGCTGAACAAAAAAAATACAGTTTTAAACAATTTAAACTTTATTGGACAAACGATTAAAGAAGTTTGGAGAAGTTACATGCAGGTTAGGCTTTAACTCATGGGAACTGTTAGTGGCACTAAAACCTTGTACTGGCAGTGGAAACAGTCATTAAGTCAGACGCTGTGTGGATTCAGCGCTGCTTTATTCTATTTCTGTAGCAAATGATTTTAATTATTGAGCAGACAGAAGTGGTGATAATCTTTTACTATATCTTTGAATATTATTATATATTTTACAACTGTATTACTGTTACTGATACTTAGATGTACAAACAAAACGTTCATGAGATCTTATAATCTGCCACATAAATAAATATGAATAAAGCAGTGAAGTGAAATAACCTCTAAGAGGGGGAAAGTACATTTTAAGGTTCAACTCGTAAAACATAATTTCACTAATTTATCAGATGTTTTGTTTTACATAGACGTAAAGGCCACTTCTTCATTTCAGCGCGACAGAGTCTGCACGCGTGTGCACCACAGGCTAATCCAGGAAGACCGGGAAGCCGTTAACTGTCACGAGTGCACGATTAAAACTGACATCATCATTATTTCACGTTGCCAAGTTACAAATGACAAAATAACACGAGTAAAGGGTTGTGAAATACTGTATTTAACTGAAACAGCGCGTCTCGAGCTCAGCAGGAAACACTCGCATTGGACAGATGATGATGATGTAATCCCTTTGGGCAGATTGTTCTCGCACATCAAACACTGGAAATAAGTCCCAGCATGCTTTGGTTTCTGCGTTGCCTTTTGGATACACTGATTCTGTCGAACGCGGCGCTGAAAAAGTAATGAATTACTTGGCAAAGGAGCTTACAGGTCTTTTGCCTGTGTTTGCTTTTTACAACATTTATCTATTCATCACAGTTTGAGCGATGTCAGTGAATCACTAAAGGCCCATTCACAAACCAGATGTCCCACAGACACACTGTTTACAGACGGGCCTTGGTAGGTCGCCACAATGCTTTTTATTCATAGCTCGCTAAGTCCTCCAAGTTCATGGGACCGTTTCTCCAGGCCCAAACACATCAGACAACCAATCAACATCTGTACAACAGACAAAGTAGGTACACAAGACAACCACAGGGCTCCAGATCATACGGCAGACTGGTTTGGCTGCAATTTGTCAGAAGGAAATTTCAAGTTCATCAGCCATGGATAACTGCCGGCAGGGCCGGGGAATTTTCTTTTCTTTTTTTTTTTGCAAAAAGCTTAAATTTCCCAAATAAAAACCTTCTGGCACTGTCTTGCTTTGTGGCCTTTGGTCCAACATGGTGATGATGACTCTATTCCCAGTGACTAAGAATAATAATAATAATAAGTACGTCAGTGACAACATGTGGCCGAGCTGTGCAGCTGAGAAATGTGGAACTGATGAAGGATGCAGGTCTGGTTTATGGCAGGATTAAAAAAAGCATCCTTGTTCTTTTATCTTTCCTTCAGTCAGCAGGTCGAGGAACATGCGATCCCGCAGCAACAGTCTGGAGGACATAACCAAGGCCAAGCCAGGGCAGCAGCAGGCGGACACACGTAAGCGGTCCACAGAGCGAGAAGAGCCCTCGGGACGGGCCGATCGCCGCAGCCGACACCGCGAGCATCCGCATGACACCGGCACAGTTCAGCGCAATCACAAGACGGCCAAAGACAACAGCAGCAGCAGCAGCAGCGGCAGCGGCGGAGGCGGCAGTGGTGGTGCCATGAAGGCCGGTCGGAGGGAAAAGGGCAGGGACCTTTCCCGAGATGACCTCGTCTTCCTACTCAGCTTGTTAGAGGGAGAGCTGCAGGTAATTCAAACCATGACAATCACGCAAAATGCATGAGCGCGCGTCGACCCCAAACTCACTGTCCTCTCAAACGGCAGGCCAGAGACGAGGTGATCACGGTGCTGAAGGCAGAGAAGATTGACCTGGCCCTGCTGGAGGCCAAATACGGCTTCGTCACACCACAGGCCGTCCTGCAGGCCCTGCAGCGAGACGCCATCCAGGGAAAGTCTGACGACTTCCAGGAGGACATTTATGAGAAGCCCATGGTCGAGGTAACAGAAAACCTAGACTACCTGAAATGACTGTGACTGACCAGCAGCAGTCCAGATGTGACAGGCGGTTTCTGCCCTCTCCTTCCCCCTCCACTCCACAGCTGGATAAGTTGGTGGAGAAGCAGAGGGAGACGCACCGGCGGATGCTGGAGCAGCTCCTGATGGTGGAGCAGTCGCACAAACAGGCTCTGTACAAGCTGGAGGACGAGAAGAGGAACCACGGCGAGTTCATGAAGAAGAGCGACGAGTTCACCAACCTGCTGGAGCAGGAGCGCGAGAGGTCGGGTTGTTGTCAAACACACACACACACACACACTTTCTAATTTTCTTAAATGCTAATTTTGGACGCCCTCCACATGCAGCAAATTGCATGCTCTGACCTCCTGATCCACATGAGACAGAGCTGATGAGCTGATTATAATAATAATCACTTATGATATTTAGTTACAGAAAGTGACAGAACGCTCCTTTAGACCTACCACAGCGACAAACACTGCACATCTCATTGAGATCCCACATGCCAACTCCATCGCACACTTTAAAGTCAATTCATCCGCTAAGTGCAGCATCAGACTGAACCCAGAATTACAGATAGGGCAGCGCTCGTATTTTGGGCGTGTCTGTCATCTCTAATTGCCTCAGTGTCCCTGCGGTAAGCGTCGTTACCAGTCAGCGTCAGCATGTAACCTCGTGGTGAGGGAGAAGGACGTTGGCGGCGGAGGAATGCCAGAGAGCAGCGACAGATCGCTGCAGATTCAAAACAGAGATAAGACTTTCATTTACATCAGTTTTGATGAGGGACTGAAGCATGTGTGTCATCACGCAGCAAACTGTAAACAGCTGTATTTCCATCTGCGTCATGTTAATGCGCAATATGTTCTAAATGCACAGGATTATGGGATTATGCAGCTATTTCAGATTACGCTAAAGCAATGATGCATCCATCATCCATAAAAAGCCGTAACGTGAGACGAACGTGGGCTAAATAATGCTGACGTGCTGTTTAACATGGCTGGAGGAGAGAATTCTACTGTTAATGTCACACAGAGAGCAACGCTCTGTTTACTGCTTCATCATACAAGACAAACACACACACACACACACGCACATCCAGCCTCGGCAATTAATTTTGCAAAGGAAACGCAGCTGGACATCAGCCCGCGACCTATTTGGGACAATCACATCATGGCTGCAGCCGCAGCAGAGTGTTTGAGTTGGACGAGAGCGCGGCGTGATGGCGGCCTGTGCTTTGTCACCGGGCATGTCAGGAAGGACAGGCCGCCATGAAAAACAGCCGTCTGTCCCGGGTCCAGCTAATTACCGCGTGAGAAAAGGCAAAAGATTTATTAGACTGAGAGGAAGAAAAAAAAAAAAGTAAAACTAAACTACTGGCTCTGAAGAGCATCAATCACACAGCCTGTACAACAAGATGCCAGGTTACCATGGAAATAGATGATGAGTGTGTTTTTTTTCAGACCGGGGTTTGCCAGTGTTCTCGCATGTACATAGAAGAAAGTAAGAAAGTGTGTGGAGCAGGGTTAAACATCTGCTGTTGTCATCTGCTTTTAGCCTTGTTTATGTAGCTGAGTGCTGGAGCTCTGGTCACGGGTACGAGTGTGCGAGCGTGTGTGAAGTTATTAGGGTAAACGTGTGTGTTTGGAGGTGTCGTCTGACTCCAGTCTCTCCCTGAGCTGTTTGTCCAGACAATCCTCACATGAGACATTACAGTTTTTAATGCCGCCACACGGATAATTAAGTGTGATGCTATACGGCCGTGCTGTGAGTGAACATGAGACGGCTCAGTGCCTTTGTGGATCACAAATGAGGAACCAAGCAGCTTTTATAGCTCAGACTCCACCATACTTGTTATGTATGGCTGTAAAGGTGGATATTTGTTCTAACATTATGCACCTCAGCTTGTCATTTCTACTTAAACTGTCATATTAATCTCTGGATTCTTTTCTTGTACAATTATGGATTTAGTCCAACTTTTTTTTTTTATCAGAATCTGTTTTTGTATATGCGCTAAACAAAAACTGAGCCAAAGAATAAAAACTTTGATTATTGTCATGGGCCTGCTGGACTTTGACAAGTCACTTACACAACAGCAAATGTGAAACTATGTCAACAGCTGTTATATTAAAACACAACTACAGCCACGTTACCACATCACTATGAGGTGTACATGTACTTTAACAGGTTAACAACCTGTGGAGCCAAAGCGCACACATTTTAACAATGTGTTGTGCAGACCTGATTGTGGATCTGATCAGCTGATGCGACCAATATGCGGTTTTATGGGGAATCTGTGAGGGATTATTTCCTGTGACTGTGAGGCTGTTGTTAACCAGCTGACGCTTCAGGAACTCCTACCACCAGGCCAAAAATACAGCTCAGCTCACAACCCACTGTAAAACCACGATTTGACACTTAACACTCCATACAGACTAATAATAGGGCGATAATTAGTGACCTTTGCAAGTGCTGTTATGAGGATTACGGTGGTACAGTCCCAGGATAGCAGCGATGTCCCAGATCTCAGGATTACTTGAACTCACACATGAGATCTGGACCAGCATGTGCCGTTACAACATCAGGGACCGATCATCAGCAAGTTTTAACAAGACGCAGTGAAGATGTTTCTGTCATATAACAGTTCGCTGACCGTCTCAGGATGTTGACGTAGACATGTTGACGTAGACGTGTCATCGAGGCGGCCTCAGGCGGGGGGAAACAGAGATCCCCCGAGGAGCTTGAGTAAACGACGTCTTTGTCCTCCGCCCAAGCACAAACCCCAGAGTTTGTTCAGCGGCTTCTGTTCTGCTCTGCACTCTTTCCCAAACATTATTACAGTGGGCTAGAAAAACGGCAAAGCCCAACAGGCTTTGACTTCTCAAAGGAAAAGCCACTTATCACTTGTTCGAGGGGAGCAGAGCGGCTGCCGCGGCTCAGCATGTAAGGTACAGTGAGACAGGCACCGCGTTGAATGGGACCAGTCTCTCTCCCCGTCCTGTGTTGTGTGGGGGATTTTAGCTGGATGCAGTCATTTCCGCTCACTGGGCCCAGGAAAGCAGCGGGTCGGGATTGCATCCTGGGGTAACGTGCAACGGCGTTTGGGATCAGACAAAAACCATTTCTTTTTCCTTTCTTTCTTTTTCTAAATGCACACACACACACTCTCTAACTGGAAGCCTGACAGAGCATGTAAACACAGACCCGTCTGATTAACTGTCGATCAAGCAGCATCCACAAGTGATGACCTCATGGTGCAGCGGGTGGTGCAGGAGCAGCAGGGGTGTGAGAGCGAGAGCGACGTCCTAACCATCAACAGATGTTGCCGGGGCAGCCCTTAACTCGCCTTTGTTCTGCACGGAACCAAAGAGCAGGGAACTCATTTCATGACCATCCGAGTCCTTTGGTTTTATGCACAGCGTGTAGCGTCACATCCAGTGATGCTTTCATGTGACGCCCTGAACCCAGGATGTAAATACGAGCCATTATCGCTTTAAGCTGCACCAGGAAACCTCACATGCTGACGTCTGCAGATGACAGCTCCCAGAATGCAACATGACCTCTGAATACCAGACCTCTTATGATGTCATCTCATGTTTAGCAGGCCAGCTGGGATCATTTTATACCTGAGGGGGTCTCTTTGGATGGAAAACTCTTACTTTTTGTATTTTAATAGCTCTTTCTGTAACTGATTAGATAAGAACATTTGACAAGCTGGTACCAAACAGGAGCTTAAATCAGATTACGTCCATCTACTGTACATTTTAATGCGTCTAACCTTTCATCTGAAACTGGGCTCTTTATATCTCAAGGTGCTTTGCGGTGAAACATGTGTGTATGGTTAACATCTGATGTCAGGGTGTTGGATTTCATTATGCTGCAGCAACGTCTCATGACTCGCACTAATGAGATGTTTGCAAATCTGTACATTTGTAATTTTGAGTCACTTTTCTTGCACAATGCATCTCGGGCCCATTATGGGGAAGTCCTACAGTTGTGAGTTTGCTATGGAAACAAAACATCCCATAGATAACAAGTAGAAAGTGTGTGTGTGTGTGTGTGTGTGTGTAAAAGGGAGTTGATGTAATTCACTGGCACAGTGAGTGATAATCGCTGTTGCTGAGCTTTTTCATACAGATAAAAAGCACAGTGGCTGCGAGCATGATACCACATGACCTTCTTCCTGCTCTTAACGATTTGCAGGGCACGCAGTGTGTTCATGCCATGTGGTTGACTTAACTGCAGCGGTGGTGACATCACTCATGTGGATCTGATGGAGAACATTCCTCAGCCATGGCCTCATCATCACCGACGTGCTTATTATCCAGACCTGCCCTGTTCTCTCAAACAAAACACAGCCATTTGGAACCCTGTCTTCAAGCCGGGTTTTCAGGTTATTCATGGCAATGTGGCACTGAACGTTCACCTCAGAGGAAGACAAACAAAAGCGACATGATCCAGGAAGTTTTCAAACATCTGTTGCGCTCTGTGCAACCTACACACATCCCGCTGCATGCACGAGCAGGATCTGTCTTCACCTGTGCATCGTTAAGATATTATCAGTCCTGCAAAAAGTGTTTGGTGAGGAGACAAAAATCTGCCCCTTTCATCACCTGCAGCTGACAAGCGACTGCCGAGCTCGTAGCCATGAGTCTTTCCCAACTCCGAGGACACCTGCGCTCATCTCAGAAATGTTTTCAGCTCCGTGCAGCACAGTCTACATTCCTGTTCGAAGACAGTTGGAGCTTTTGAAGTGATAAATGAGAGAATGAGAAACGTCTGGTCTCTTTTAAACAACGAGATATTTTGGAGCAGGAGATAATGTGATGGTGCTGCAGAGTGCACATCTCTGTACTGCGTGTTTTGAAGCCTTATGTCAAGCATTTCCTTATATGGGAAGGAACGTTATTCCTCACTACTGTACAGTCTGTGACGCGAGTCAGATACTTGCAGTTGAACTCTCTGAATCCTCATGTCCAGGTCAGGAATCACACAAATATGACACATTCAGCGATGCTCTCCAAACACATATGACACGCAGCCACCCCAAAAACACATTCTGCCTTGTCTCCGAATACGTCACTGCATCGCTGGGCTTCGTTTACCCCCAAATCAAGAGCAAATGGCTTTAGTTTGAAAGTTCACAGCGCTTATGAGAAAGCACAACGCACAACAAAGTCTGAGATTTGTGGCTGAATTAGATCCAGACAGAGTGGGACAATGAAGAAAGAAATAAGAGTCTGAGGAGACAGCGATTCATGTGATGAACTTCATGTCTTGGTGCCTCAGTTGCCAGAAGATGTTGTGACCTTTTGGCCCCGAGGATAGGACTTTATAACATCTACAAAAACCTAGCAGCATCAGAGGAACCGTTTACTCCAAATGATTTGATAACATCTGCATGCAGATGTGCAGGTGTGAGCCACTACTCCCCCCCCCCCACACACACACACATACATCCACATTAAAATGCATTGTCTACAACACTAGTGTGTTAAAGTGTCAATACACTGCTCCACTGCATCTGTAAACTGGGTGGTAATTAGGCCCAGAGCGTCGTCATCGCATGGCGTAATGTGATTACATCTGCCTGACAGAATGCAGCGATTAGACCTCACCAACCACAAGGACGCAAGACTGACTGCCTGGTCTTTTCCAACCTTTTTTAGACTTGTTACAAAAGGAGAAGACTCGGCCCCAAAATAGAAACTACATTACTCATTAGTTTGGGTAATGAATTAGATTGTGCAAGTTCTCCTGCAGAGGTTGGACTGAAAACAACATGAAATAAAGATTCAAACATTCAGATTTAAAAGATGCTAAACTTTGTATCTTCCAAATTACAGATCAGCTGCGGCATTAACACTGAACAACAATAAATCATTATTTCTATGAAACTGTATCGCGTTAGAGTGTATTTTCCCTTTAAAGGGAGGAAACGCCTGGTCGTGAATAAATACAGGTTTATATATGGGGTGGGGCAAGGTTAACAGACTTAACGGCGCCTATGCAAAGTTCATATTTCAGTCAAGCTGGAAGAAAACTGGGACTTTTAGTGGCATGTGCATTAAAAGCCATGGGTGACATAGTGCTTTGTGGTGACAACATGGCACCCGTGAATTTTATGGAGTTTTCCAGGTGATTTAACTGAAACTAACGACTTTATATATATATTTATAACTGTTAACATCTGACAGGGTGAAAGAAAGAGCAGGAACAAGTGAACGGGCGACTGAGCAGAGCTTGACAAATGATTATGGCGACTGGGAATCTGCAGGAGTGATGTATGAGCTAATCTTCTATTTGCGAAAGGAAATAGCACCGAGGGTGGAGGGCTGGGGTCAAGCGGGAAAAATGCAGCTAATGTAGAGTCAGCACGACATTTCTATGCTTGCTGTGAACCGTGCAACGGCTTTGGCCAGAGCCGAACGATGGCGGGCCTCAGGTCCACACACTGACATGTAAACTTTACCCATTTACCTCTTATTTACCTTCTTCTCACATTTTGTTCTAGCAGACACCTAGTTGACTTATGGCTTGGCACAACATGCCAAAGGGAAGCCATTTTTTCGCTGCTGTCCTCTCAGGCTGGAAGGAAGCGACAGCCAAAAACATGCACATTACGTCCTGGTAGCCGGCAGCTGCAGGGCCTGAACAATGAGTCTGCGCCGGCGTGTTCGGCCAAGTCAGTGTCGAGATAGTGAGTGAAATATGGAGGGAGGAAAGCTGCGCCTGGATGTGCCAAATCAAATGTGTCATTGTGGTGAGTGGCGTATCTGGACGCGCCCATGATGATCAGCACGGCGACTACTGATTAGCAGATTACTGTTAACGTGATGTAACTGTAGGAACCATGCATTTTCATTAACCCCCCCTCCCCCCCCAAAGCCAAACTAGTATTCTGGCCAAAGACATACATGGAAACAAACACCACACTACTGGATGCCATATACATATAACCTGTATGGTAAAAACAACACATCTCTACAGATCTCATGACCTCATATCCTGTTTCAGCCACAACACACCACTCCACACCACTCCTGTGACTGTGCTTTGCCTTTTATGAAGGACACTCGACAAAGCAGGAAACATCATCATTAAAATTAGTTGCGTTTTCTCACAGACAAACCTGAAAACTACAAGAAAACCGTCTATTTACTGCTCGGCAAATATTTACACAACCATTAATTGTGTTGCCAATGTTGAGTCATTGTTGTCTACAGCCACTTTTGGGACCTATTTAAATTTATAGAAAACTGAAAATAGTTCTGCTAACTTTCTCATGGCGCTCTGTGGTAATGGATTCAAAGGTAGAAACTATTCTTTATGAGGTTTACGTGGAACCAAATTTACTTTTCCTTCACGGAGTTTGTTTGACAGAAGGAGACAAATGAAATGTTTTCGTTTGCTTCAGTCATCGTACAATCATCTCACACTTATCATCTCACAGGAATTGTAAGTTGTCAGGTTTCCGGCATTGTAAATCCCTGTATATGAACATAAGGAGTGAGGTGTGGTTGTTGTGGGAGCAGACGGATGAGAAAGGGGATGCTGCGTGGTGAACGGGACCTGTCAAGACAGAGGTGGTCAGGTGTCAAGCTGAGATATGGACTTTGGAGACTGACTGTTTGGCGGGGAACAGTGAAGATCTGTCAGAGGGACCACCTTGTCCCAGAGCATCCTGGCCTTTGACTAAACTCTCAGGAAACCAAGAAAAAGAGCAGTGGTTGGGTTTTGAATTCCCTCATCCCAGATCCGATGTAAGACGCTGGAAATGATTGATGAGAACATTTTCCTGCAGGGATACGAGACCGGAGAATAACTGACACTGCTCTGTTTCAGGGCCGAGATACAAGAGTCAACATTATTTTTTTCTGACACGCCTTTTCCTGTAATAATAATTATTATTTTCATACGTAGTTACAGGAAATTATTAAAAATGAATTATTAGGTATCTTTAATGTCCTGAGACATTTCTATATTTAAAGCCTGTAAAGTGCAAAAACAGCGCCGACATGAAACTTAACTCCCAATAAGATGCATGACTTAACCCAGGACCAAACTCAGGATATGAAAACCGGTGCCAAAGCTCACTAATGTGCCAGCGAAACAAGCCCGATGGCTCCTCTGGTTAATAACATATTCATGGAGAACAGTGTCTTTGCTGCAGCGTCATAACAGCAATACAAACAACATCCACCTTCCTCCAACCACGACTCCAAGCCACACTCCTCCTACAAGTCATTTCCAGAGTGAGAGTCCCTTTTTTAAAATTTTTTTATATTCGAGCCGAAAAACCTCAATCACACAGTATTTTTCCAAGACTGGATTATGCAGTCAATTTAGTTTAGCTCAAAAAACTCCTGTCCTGACGTGCCGTTGACCTGGTTCGCCAAAAGCGGCTGGCAGGTTGTTTTATGTCAAGTAACATGTAACGCTGAAGGATGAAGACATCCGGGAGATAATGTTTTGATGGGGTTGTGAGGTGGGGGTGGGGTGTGTGTGTGTGTGTGTGTGGGGGGGGATTTATGATGGCCTGTGCACTTTGCCATAAAAAATTGGAGTGATGAAATCAGCCTTTTGTCAAAATCCGGCAGCTGATATCTCCAAATGTTTAAAACTGAGCAGATCCTGCTGGCAGTGACAGAGGAGGGGGGGTGGGGGGGTGTGCATGACTAAAGGGTGGAAAAATGGTTTAAAGGGTCTATCCAGTTTCAGGAGCCTCTAATGGCTTAGTGAAGTAAAAGAAAGAGGAAGTATCCATGTCGGCAAGCAGACAAATGAGGATGGACACGACACCAGCGCAGGCTCTTGCAAAAAAAAAAAAAAGAATGTGACATAACAGCACACCTGGATGCAATTCCTCCTCCACGGCAGAAAACATCCCTGAACCCTCTTCTTCCATATCACCCTTAATGCGTTTGAGCCTTGTAAAGCGTAGGCATGGCGAGGAGGAGGTACGCTATCTGTGGTTTGGACAGAGAGCAAACACCAGGGGAAATAAATGCTATGCCTGGATCTCTCTCTAATTTAATGTAAGTATAGCATGAGCTCATTTCTAAAGGCACACTCACTTTTTTTTTCAAACAAAGAAAATTACGAGCTCACATTTCGAGCAGCTGCGTATTTCAGCCATTTTCTTGTGCTGGACACAAAAATAACACAAAAATCTGATCAACTTCTGCTCGGCTCGGCCTTGAAGCTGCGTCACAGGGACCGAGTCCAAACTTTTCGAACTGGAACGAGTAAAATGATATGCTTTTTTAAGGATCAAGAAAAAAAAAAACGTTAAGTCCCAGCCACTGAAGTGCAGCAGCTGAACGACTGACAGAAAAAAACCCTGAAGATTGATGTAACTATGCCAATAGATGTTTTTACATATTTAAAATATCTTGTAAAACCTCTCAGGGTTGGGCAACCTGCCAGGGCTAATTGCACTAAAAGAAAAGAAAATTGCCATCTATCCTCATCATCGCTGGATGTCAGTGGACAAAGCTAGACCTCATAACCCTTAGTGCTAAAATGCCTCTCTGGACTCCATCCAGATGTGAACCATCTGTTGTGTTCCGTCACTGAGGTGAGACCAGTCGTGTCTATCCAGACAGTGACATCACCCGGAATAGAGACCGGCTAGAATCCAATATTTGGCCCTTTCATTAATAACACTGTTGATTCCACCCCTTCAGGCAGCCCCTCGACATGCACAGAGGTATCCCACTGGTGCACTCCATCAACATTATAAGTGTTTTCTTCCAAAAGCAGCCAGGAGACGTGAAAACACCCCAGCTGTACTGCATACTCCCAAACATGCTCTCGTTTCTCTCCGCTCGTCTGAAAGGTCTCAGATTTTATGGACTGGCATTAAAATCAAGTCAAGGTTAATGCAACTACAAACACGCGCGGATCTGACCGATCTAACCCCGACGCCAGGACAAGAGCTGACCGGAAGAGCATTCCTAAATCACATCCAGCCCAGTGTTTGTACAAGCTGAACCTCTGACGAATTTATGGCATCAATATATTCAGTCTGACCTGCAGCCTGACAGCATCCTGCAGTGATTAACGTTAAGATTAATCACTGCAGCATGTGGTCAGACTGAAGGTCGAAATAAAACGAGTGACTTTTATTTCCTGCAAGTTCCCGTTTCCTAAGAAAAAACGTACGCTCCTCTTACTGCATTATGTTGAAGTTCAAACAGATTCAGTCAATGTGTTTGCGTCGCTCAACAACCACACCGCATCAAACGCCCCCCACCCCGACCCCATATGACATTTAGTTTATGTGTGTTAAACAGATGACACACATGAGACAAAAGGATGAAACTATGCCAACAAAAACATGTCTTGAAAGGTTTAAAATGCTGCAACAACAAATACAGATGTCGGGATGGGACGAGAAACTGAACCAATGACGTGGCGGATAAGTGGTGAGCGAGTCTGCTTCTCTTCTGTTACTCAGAGCCGGTGACAACTGGAGGCCAGTTGCCAAGTTATAGGGATGATGAAAGGCCAAACAGGAAGTGAGCAGACAAAGGATCTCATCCCCCGCCAAGCGCTCTGGGAGGGGAGTTCGACACAGTCCATCACAGCTCTGTCTCACCAAGGCAAAAGCAGGCGTCACACCCTACGTCCTGAATCACTGTCATTTACATTCCTGTGAAACACTGGGACGAGCAGCGGGTGGGAGGATCCAGGGTGAGAGCAGCTATCTGGTTGTGATGGAAACCACCATCACGATATGCAGCTCATTGCTGAATGAGAGACAGCTTTCCTCACACAGTACGTCCATGATCACACCTCCCTCACCGACAGTGTGCCTCGACGTGTCCCAGTCTGATTACATTCCCCCCGCAAAGTCTAACAGATCACCTGCCGTTTCCTGTAATCACGCTAATCCCCGCACATGTGAGCCATTACGTCTGAAAAACGATGTGTCATCTGAGGTCCCGGCTCCTCCGCAGGGCTGAACGGAGCCGGAGCCGGAGCCTTATGACAGAGGCCCGATAAAATGACAGATGAGGACATCTGGTGAGTTCTTGTCAGGGGCGTGTCATCTGCCTGTCTACACAACTGACAGCAATTGTGGGCCAGAGACAAAAGGAGTATGACGGAAAATGCACTTATATTTGCCAAAGTACGAAACCGCAACACGGTGACTTTTCCACTGTTGCAGTGGACAAGATGAGGAAACCCAGATGCTGGACGGTGTTTGTGGACATAAGTCAGAGTGAGACACTGAGACGTGTCTGAGCTGGAGCTGGTTACACGGCTCTGATGACAGAGCTGTGGATGTCCTCTGCTGCCGTGGGCCTGATACGAACAGAAGTGTGTTAGTTCCAGCTGTTGAGACGTGTGAATCAGAGAGTGTAGGTGGTTTGAGTGAAAACTATTATTAGAGATTGCAAAATGAAAATGAAAAAAAACAAACAAACAAAAAAAAAGCCACTACGTGCATCTCCACACTGAGTGGTGGTCACGCTGTAATCGCTGCGGGCCAAAGCGGCGTTCCCTCTTAAACACAGTTGGAGCAGCGACGCCTTTGAAGCTCAGTTATCTTGAACCGCATGAACACGGCCTTTGTTCTGGTGCGGGCTGAGAGCTGATTGGGACAGAGGTGACCCTGGGATGTGGCTGTTAGCCTGGGAAGGCAAACATTAAGAGATTAGCCAGGTAGAGGCTGCGCAGCTGCATCCTGCTTATTAATGACTTTGCACACCAGCGTTGAATCCATGGGATGGATGATGAATGGAGAATGCAGTTTTTATAGCTTTTAGAAGAACGGGTTAGGAGACAGATCTGGGCGTGAAAAATGGCTTTTCGATTGTCAATTAGGAAAAGCTCAAATCCTCCAAATATGATCAGAGTGTGCCGAGTGGAGATCAATGCTAATCCATCAGGAAGCCATCAAAGAGTCTCTGGAGGTAGATCGTGTGTGTGTGTGTGTGTGTGTGTGTGTGTCTATACTGTACGTCTGAACGCTTCTCTTAATTTGTCCTTCTCAGCGTGATCCTTTTCGAGGCAATAGCTGTTGTGGGAGTGTAAATTACAGCCTGTCTGCCTGGCCCTGCCCTTCAATCTGATTCCTGCACATAATCCTTTATCATTTCAGCACACTGCATGAACCTAACATTTTAGAATTAACACAAAAGATTACCTTTTCTTTTTTCCAGGAACTTGGAAAACTGTACTTTAGCCAGTCCAAATCACACAAAACCCCGCGATTATTCTGTTCTAACACAGCTGAACACATAAAAAAACACAAGCGCGCAGGTACTCTGTGGGTTTCCTGAGGTTGCATGAGACTGTGAAATCCTAGTTATGTAACCGTAAAAGTGAGTTATGGACACAGACATTCAGAACAGAAGGGACCACGTGTTCGGACTTTTCTGTAAACCAGTACTAATCATGCTAAATGAATACAAAAAACAAAACAACTTCAGTTTTCTGATTCTGAAAAATACTTGTTTACATTAGATTTAGAGGAGTTAGGAAGAAATGAGTCATGTTTTTGTTGCTTTTTCTTTAAGAGCGTGTCAGACATACCTTTACTGCCACAACACTCAGAGTTTACAGCTGGCAGAGAGCAGAGGTTAAAGGTCAAGGCTACGTCGATATCGATCACCTTCACTTTTGATGAGCGACGCAAGCTGAACTCATGGAGACAACACAACAACACAACAACCGAATCAAGTCTACCTTAAACAGGCAACTACAGCTATTTCAACTTCACAACATTGCATCACAACAATGAACAAAAGGTCATAAGCCAGGGAACGGCCATAAAAACCTGATTTTAGCCGTAAAAGGCCAGCAAATGTCCACATGAGTGTTTTTAGCCTGGCAATCAAAATCACGTTCCACTTTAACAGCAAAGCTCATGCTGAGGCCCAGGCTGAGATCAGAGACGAGAGACAGACCGAAAAACAGAGGAGGACGAGGACGAGGGAGACGGAGGAGGACTGTGAAGGATAGAGAGACAGACAAGCGAGCGGGACAGAATGAAAGAAAAAAAACAAACAAGAAAGAGGAATATGAGGAGAAAGTCACGGGTGGTTAGAAAGAGAGGCGGCATTCCAGCGAGAGGAGAGAAGGAGTCATATGGGTTCGATTACAAGCCGGTGATGTCATGTATGTATGTCAGGTAATCAGCCCCCGGGCGCCGTGTGCGTGTCAGGGAGTGTTGAGTGTACGGGGCAAGACCAGGCCTCGCCTGTGACGGCGAGGTGGTTCGTCTGATGTGCCACAGGACCACACCAAACACCATCGCACTCGCTGGAGGGAGTGAGTGTGCGTCTTTGTGTCTGGTTGTCTGGCTCTGCAGCCTGCAGACAGTCGATCAGATCCCACGCTCGCACACATCGCTATAGGGCAACAACCAGCAAAACACAAACGTGCAAATGCATGTCAGACATTTGCTCTCCACAGTATCCTCTGTTTCCATCTGGTTTGGACATGAATGGTTTTACAGATCCGTGCCTGCACTTACGCACTCCAATGTGTGTGTCTCTGCGATCGAATGCGTTCGCAGCGATCATGTGACAGCGGTACTTTTCATCACGTGCGTCCGCTGGCGGCGTCAGTGACAGAAATCAGGGATATCCCATATCGTGTGGCTTTGAAGTCGAACACCACACGGGGGCCTATGAACGGCTGTTAACACGTCGCTACAGGCACAGTTTCAATAATAAGTCAGATCCATTCATTGAATCTGCAGAGGAAAACATTGAGCTAGGAGATGATGTAACAAAAGCTCCAACCTCGAACAACCACACACTACAAACAAAGGAAAGATGACACAATCTGTTTATTTAAGTCATGCAAAGGCTCAGGTGACACTTAAGTCACCATCAGTATGTGGCAGGAAACGCTGCCACCTGCGTAGCTCCACGCATAAAAAAGTTTTTCTCTTTTTCGTTAACATGGTTTTTGGCACTTACTGCACAGCAACAGTTTAAATTCCCTGTAAACACGAGGCTATGACATGCACCCTCACTAACTCACTATCAAAATGGAAAATTCGCAATTATGAGTTACGCATCGTAACCGCCGTCCACAAGGGAGCCCTGAGGATTCTACTCTTTCCACACAGTAATAACGTCCGTCTGAATGCAGCCTCTAAGAGCAGGTCGCAGTTCGAGCGGATCTCGTTTCACCAATCTCAGTAGATACATCTTTAACTACGTGTT
This sequence comes from Trinectes maculatus, assembly GCA_016785345.1. Lineage (NCBI taxonomy): Eukaryota > Metazoa > Chordata > Actinopteri > Pleuronectiformes > Achiridae > Trinectes > Trinectes maculatus. The sequence goes on from JAFBJQ010002205.1 coordinate 66,374, forward strand.
CATGCGTTGTCATTTATGCAATTTTGGAATTTCCAGCTCTGTAGAAACGCCGGAAGGCCGAGCCTCTGGATTTAGCAACTCCCTCGCCGAACCGCACACGATGCTCGTCCAAACCAAATCCCAAACCTCCTCATTTTTCTGTTTATCATCAGCACAATAGTCATCCTGCGGAGGTTACATAATACATCTGCATCTCCCAACTATTTGTCATTTGGCAAAGTCTTGTCACAGCAAACATGTTTGTGTGGCCTGCTCTCCTGTTTGATCCCTGACATCTGTTTCATGTGTACACTACTTATGGCCCCGAATATGTTCAGACCCAGAAATAGAATCTAATTTTGGATGACCGAATTGTTTGTTCCGGGAACAAACAGTTTGTCGCAGGGAAAAGAGTGCACATCCAAAATACATCACACTTAACGACTGAACTCTGTGACTCTCGTTCTGCAGACGGTTAAATATCAGGTCTTCAACTGCCTGCGATCAATCCTGCTGCACCAAAATGAACATCACGGTTCACCGGTTCCTCCTACACAGACCTGTGGCAAAGAAATACAGTGTTTCATGGAAACGTATCATAGTCCTATACCAGTACCATACGCCACTGTAAGAAAAGTCTGAGTAGTAACAAGGTTAGGATTTGCAGTATTTGCCAAACGGAATCAATTACGATGTGTTTGCACAGGCTACACGGTGACTTCCTGACCGAAAACAAATGCTATCTCTGGATCTTGCTCATGCAATTATATGATTACAACAAATATTTGTTGTATTTTGTCAGCTGTTTATGAAAAGACCAAATTCATTTTGATTTGGAATATGCTGCTGGTTGCAGGAGAATTCCGTCTCGCATTTCTGGAGTTAAAGTAGATGTTTAGGAGCTGGTGATTTAAAGTGGGGACAAATCAGAAGCCTCATTTCCTATTATTATTTTAGCATGTTTAATTATATCCCTTAAAGCCAGATATTAATGGCAGAACAAAGGGGACAGCTGGGGACTAATTGTGCCGCAGTGCTCAGTTGGAGGGTCGTGAAGTCAGATTGGTGGATACGCTCTGATTGACCACATATGTGTATTTAATCTACATCCCTGTGTTGATCTGTGACATGTTTTTAATTATACATAAAAGCACTTGGTAATGAAGCTGTGCATTAATCGGGGAAATCTCTGCTCCCCTCAGCTTGTTGGCGAAGCTCTCAGCATTTAGCAACAGTGACCTCAGACATTGTGATGCCATGACATATTTTATTTAGTGGGCAGGAGACAGGAAGAGTCTTGCTGTTGTTATTATCTTACACTGCTGGGATCATTTATAACATGCAACACACACACACACACACGCACACACACACACACACACTCTCTCTCTGTGCCTGAAGCTCAGAGGGAGAGAACACGCTCGATATTAATATTTGACTGATTTGAGGTCTTGTTTTGTGTCTTACAGTGAGTTATGGATTATCAGCTTACACCAGCCCCATTTTTTAAAATAAATAAACAGGGAACATTTTTCTCAGAAGAAACCAAAGACTGACAGCCGCACAAAAAAAAAATCTTAAATGAACTCCCATGGTGTGATAATGGGGGAAACACAATGTTGAGACTTTTCAGAAGATGGATTAAGTCGCCAGCTCTAGCCAGAGAAATGTATGAGTTATAGGAGCGGGCTGATAATGAAAGTAAAGACTGGGCCATTGTGAACATAACAATGTGCCACTGATAAAGAGAAGTGTGCAGGCTTAAGCTGTGATTACACTCCTGCATGAAAATCCAGTGTCTTGTTTGTGCAGCCGTTAGTGTAAAGCCACTCTTACACCCCCTGTTAGGATGTGTAATGAACCAGCCCTCTCCTCAGGCGCTCTCCCAACCTTCACTGCAACACGTCCTGCTGAACAGTAGAGTTTGAAGGGCTCCTTTCATCATGACTTGTACGATCATATTTCATATTTGAGGAAACGAGAACAATGAGAAGTTCGTTTAACGTAGCATAAAGACTAAAAACAGGGGGAAACAATTAGCCTGGCTGTGAGCAAAGGTTAAGAAAATCCACATTCCAACACCTCTGAAGATGATTTTCTTTTTCCAAAATAACAAACTAGACCGTTAACAAAACGAACCATTTATCATGAATAATAACACAATTAAATGGCCTATTCTGCATTTTGAATACGCCACATGAATAGTAGTTTAACAAAGACAGCTATATTCCTGCTACATGAATACTTTAAATATCCAGATGGCGCCCGAGAACAAATATTATCTACCTTGACTTTTCATGAAACAGCACGTTAGCGTAGCAGTGCGGACACTGCTCCCTGACACTATACAGACCATTTCATCTAAACCATTTCAGTGAAACTGCAAATGCCTGGGAATATCTTAAGCGTGGGCTGTGGATATACGTTTCATACGCTAAAGATTTACGTGACATGTCGTGTCTTGTTTTAAAGCATTGGTCTCAATTGCAAATCCTCGTCCGAGACCTTCCTAATAAAGCAGATTGCTTGTTTTTTCGTCTTCCTCCCTCCTTGGCTGAATGAGTGACTTGAGTTGACAAGAGCCAGAGGGAAACACTGTAACTTGAACTCCTCGCCTCTCTTCACCTACTTCCCTGCCTCCGCAGCAGTGACAGACCCGCCAGATATTTCACACATTACATACGTCAACAAGAACCTTTCCCTCACGTCTGCCACATCCTTTAGTTAAACACTTCAGGAGACTCCCTCCAACCCTTTAACACGCGAACACACCACGGACTTACACATACGGACAAGCACACCCCCTTCTTGCAAGCCTCTGCAATGCAAAACTCCATATAAGGACATGCTGATGATGTAATGGTCCATAGGCAGGGAGCACATCCCTTATTGTTTGGTCTGACTGTTGGAATGCCCACATTACAGCTACTAAGAGTGTGAGACACACGCAGAGGAAGAGTTGAGGGTCGAGTGTTGTGCAGCGAGATCATGAGCCTCTGGCAGTGAAACAGGAAAAGCATTTGGCACAGGTAGGAAAACTATTATAACTTATTAGAAACTTTCAAAAACTTCAAAATGACTCGTCCATCTCTAGGTTGGCTTAGAAACATACTGATGGTGAGACTGGCATCATTTCATGCTTTATACTTTTCTATACTGAGTTTTAAAGTGCACTTTAAAACTTTTAAACTAATGTGTGTGCTGTAAACGACTCTTTAAGACCACTTGAATGCTACTAACACAAAACTGAATTATGCTGTTTAAGTTGGCCAAACGTCAGTGTTATCAAAAGTACTTCAAGGTATTTTAGGAAAATCTGAGGAAGCTTTAACGTTGTTAAAATCTTTAAAATGTATTTTAATTATATAAATTGCAGAAAGAAGTTGAATGTCTCACATCAAGAGACTTTAACCCAGTTTGATTTCACTTTCTCTGATACGCATGTGCATTTATAATCCAGAAAGTGACTAACAGAGTTAGTTTCATCATCATGTCGGAATAATTGCGTCCCCTGTGTACAGACGAGCAAAAAGTGTGTAATTACACACATCCTATTAGTTTTTTTTCAGCAAAGCCTGGTTTTAACATCAGAAATGTATGTGCAGCCTTCGCTCCTACATCATAGTAACTGCTCGCATTATGGTTAAATACACAAACTGCATTTAAGCTATTAAAATTAAAAGTCACCTTAATGACTTAATTGCATTAAAATAATATTAGTGTGGATGATTATCTATGATATTAAAAACACTGAATGATTTTTTTTCTGGTAAAAACATTTGAATATTAATTAATTAATTAATTTTAACTGTTTTAGGACAGTCAAATCGAGGCCTCTTGGTAACACAGCGCTCCATTAACCATATTGCCACTGGCAGGAAGTGAATAAATATCAGTGTTACATATTTGACACATGTAGACTGCACTCTGGGGGCATATCACTTAGCCTGCGTGGACGTTAATACAGTCCAGGCACTGCATTAATCAGTGTCCTCCCTTTAAACTCTGTGACGCAGGGCGACATTCAGCCCACCATCCATTAGCTGCTTGTTAAAACAGACGTGGCTACGTGTGTATGTGCGGGACACATCAATCTGTACGTATATAACCAAATCATATGTGGATAGGAAACTGCACAGCGGCCTCCACATATGGAACATGTAACACGGCTTTAAGCGTAACCTAACGTGCGTCCTGTGGCGAGTTGTGACTGCCTCGAAGGTTTCGTTTTCTTTTTTAATGGTACTTTATATATTTGAGGGAAAGGCGATAATAGAATGTTTTCCACAAAAGGTGACCGAGCCGCAGAGGTGGCCATGCATCTCTTTCCAGAGGACCTGGTGCCTGCTGCAGAGTGGGTGGTAAGGTGCCTTGTAATGTTGATAGCTACGAAACGGCCATGTCCCCAGCTTTATGTGCACTTTACTATGTATTCACCAAAATAATGGTCTTTCAAGCTGTACAATTTTCTGCATAAAAGCGTGTCTTTCTAATGGGAGGGGGGGTAAAACATGATGAGGATGGAAATGTGGAAAAATGCTCGACAGATCAGCTGGATTATTTATGTGTTCTCTGAACGCATATGGCAGCTCCTTCTACTGACATGTGTTAGACTGCATAAGCTGCTCAGAGCTGGTCAGTGGCGCTAATACAACTCATTTTTTTCTACAGTTTCTTTTTTTGCCAAACGTTCACTCCTATTATCCCCTCCATCTATGTAACGGAGAGACTTGCATGTCTTTCTCAGATGTGGCCGTGTTGGCCAAATACCAACATCTGTGTTCAGGTCTTTGACGTGAAAAAGTGCAGGACAACAGATTTGGACCATAAACGGGCTACAAGTGATTTCACTGGTGTGAGGTGAGCGGCGTGTTTTGAGCATTACAAGCAGTTTCCGCTTGAACAGAGTTGATGATATACATGTAAAGTAGCTGCGCAAACAGCCCAGGTCCTATTTCTAAAAAAAAAGAGTGATAGGCAAAGTTTCCGTCCTGCTAAGGAACAAAGTGCGTTTCTTTTTTTCTTTTGGCTGATGACATCACTAGACCCAGAAGGGTTTGAGATAAGAGATTGAATAAACAGTGATTACAGACAACAGGCTGGTTTGCAAGAGACAGATGCCTTCGCTTACTTTTCCCCACATATCCACTCACAGAAAATGCACTTTTTCAACATAAATGTTATTTCTCAGGTAGATTTTTTTTTTACACTTATCCAGAGGCCTAAAAAATGTATGAACGTAAATTAATATTATAAAATTAAAAGTTATGAACACTTCTACTGGGACGTCTAACACAGATATGAGTGTACACAGAAAACAGCAAAAAAAGAAACTATTGAAAAGGACGAATCAATTGATGTGATTGAAGCTAATGACAACAGACGGTTTACTACGATGCATATCCAAGTGGCACATTCTGAGAAATGGAAAATAAATCATGATGAATAGTCACAGTTAATTGCTTCTTTAAAAATGTTCACAGTAAAACTCCTCATCCCTGCAACCCACGCGAATAATGAAGTCTTAATTATCATGCATATCAGATTAATTTATTGACTGTTGTATGGTCTGGAGTCATACGCAACACATGGCTGCAGTTACATGCGTCCCCTGCTCCCACCCTGTTTAGCAGCTACTGAGGAAAGAAATGGCACACGAGCATGCTGAGAAGTGACCCACCCTACCACAGCTTACATCATGGCCCACAACTCCCAGTGCATGTGGAGTTAGTGATCCCTGAGACTGTGCTTTTGTGTGTGTGTGTGTATCAGTCTAAACTGTGGGTCTGTAATTGCCTTTGGATGAAGGGGGAATTCCTTTAAATGTATAAGAGAAAAACGGGGAGGGTAGGCGGTGTTGGTTTTGGTAAGGGGGAGGAGGGCCGGTGGTAGAGGAACCCCTTAATTAAAGGATTGTTCCATGCCAGTGGACCCATCTGTGTGGAGATGCCTGGCAGCTGCACACACAACAGTCATAACGCTTTGGCCTGGTAATACATTCATACGCCAGACGCACAGACCCTGCATACACAGTGTACTTAAAGCACTGTAACTGCATGTAATGACACATGTGTAATGTACGTCGAAAGCATCCGAGTACGTTATTCGCCATGTGGGTTTTGTATAAAGATACAAATAGTTGTATATATATAAATGACATGTGCTCTACTGCTAAATCAGTTTTTACCAAACTGCTGTTGGTTTTCATAAATAATATATTAGCTTTTGTTGAATAAATGATAACATATTGACTGAAGAGAATACCATGAACTTAAATTCTCTATCTTACATTTATTATTACCCATGCAGACTTGCTTTTTATTTATCCTTTAACATGTTCTCGCCATTTCTGCCCTTCAACACGTATTTATTTTTGCATTACATAAGCAAAATATTTCTTAAATACACAGGTAATGATGGCTATGATGAAAGAATGCTGCAGATTCCTAGGAAGCGCTAAGGACTCCATTAAAATTAAGCCTGGTGTGATAACATTGTACAAAGAGTACGTCTGCAGAGACGATCATTTTCTGAGGTCAACGTCAGCATTTGGCCGTGTGTCAGTCTTTTCTCCTAATTTCCCAGAGGAGTTAACAGGTCTTATAGTACACCCTTGAATACTATGGAAACTCTTAGAAATTTGCTGATCGTTAAACTCAAGGCTGTATATTTACTGCAGTGACTCGGGTTTCCAAACCATCTGAGAATTTGTTGGCAACATGGAAACAAAAAAAATGAACCAGAGGTATTTTAGACTACCAACCTGAGAGCGTTAAACTAAAGGTAGTTTATGATGTGTTAAATTTTCCATGACATAAACCCAAATACATGGAAAATATCAGTGTTTATGATGTGCCATTGCTTGGCATTCACCAAATGGGGAATGACAGTGGGGGTGAAGATTTTCCTGTGCACGTTTGGAAAAACAAATGCTTGACAATAATTCAGTTTAAACGGATGTTACTCAACAAGTTAAAACTGCACCTGTAGCGGGAAATAATGCCGTAATATCAAACTGAAGAATCGTGTTGTTGTTTGTTCCAGGTTGAAGCTGTTAATTGACCAGGAAAAGGCCTACCAAGAACGGAAAGACGAGGAGAACAATAAAAAGGTCACAGGTCTGAAGGAGGAGCTGACAAAACTCAAGTCCTTCACGTTGATGGTTGTGGATGAACAGCAGCGTCTTACTGAGCAGCTGAATCAACAAACAGCAAAGGTCCAGGAACTGAGTGTCAGTGCTACACAAGCCCAAGAGGAGCTGAGCTCAGCTAATGCCCGTCTGCAGGTAGAGGAGCAAAAGGTCTTTCGCTTGGAGTCTGAGCTGCGTGACCAAGCTTGCCATTACCATCTGGAACAAGAGAGCATGACTGCCAAACTGACCAGTGAGGATGCCCAAAACAGGCAGCTGCGCCAGAAGCTGTCAACTCTGAGCAGGCAGCTCGATGAGCTGGAGGAGACCAACAAGACCCTGCGCAGAGCTGAGGAAGAGCTGCAGGAGCTCAGGGACAAAATTAGCCGGGGTGAGTGTGGAAACTCGAGCCTGATGTCTGAGCTGGAAGAGTTACGTAAAAGGGTTCTTGAAATGGAGGGAAAGGATGAAGAGTTGATCAGAATGGAGGACCACTGCAGGGACCTCAACAAGAAACTGGAGAAGGAGGCCAATCAAAGCCGAAGCCTGAAGGCTGAAGTGGATAAACTGAACCACAGAATTACGGACTTAGAAAAGTTAGAGGATGCATTCAGTAAGAGCAAACAAGAATGCGGCTCACTGAAAAGTAACCTGGAAAAGGAGAGGACGGTGTCGAAGGTTCTGACCAGCGACCTGGAAGTCATGAAAGTCAGGGTCAAAGAACTGGAGGCTGCTGAAACCCAACTAGGAAAAGCAGAGCTGACACTAAAGGAAGATCTAACCAAGTTAAAGACTCTGACGGTCATACTGGTGGATGAGAGGAAGGCAATGGCAGAGAAGCTAAAGCAGATGGAGAACAAGGTCCATAACAGCACCGGCAAACTTCAGGCTGAGCAGGACAAAGTTACATCAGTCACAGAGAAGCTAATTGAGGAGAGCAAGAAAGCACTCAAGTCCAAGGCTGAGCTTGAGGAGAAAATGTGCAATGCTACAAAGGAAAGGGATGAATTAAAGGCCAAGTTGAGGACTGAGGAGGAGAAGAGCAATGATCTAGAGTCAAAGATCAATATGATGAAGAAAAGGCTGCAATCATTAGAGACCATAGAAAGGGAATACCTGAGAAGCAAAGCAAAAGAGGAGCATATCAAAACTCCCATTGCAAACCGCTTCCAACAGGAAGACAACAAAGTTAAGGATTTAACGCAGGAAGTCGAACGCCTCAGACGCAAATTAAAGGACATGAAGGTGGTAGAAGTTGATTCGATAAAAACAGAAGAGTTCGAATCACTGGAGAAAAGATTCACCAGTGAGCAAGAGAAAGCTAAAGCTTTGATGGAAGAGCTGGAAATATCAAGAAAAGAAATTTCAAAGTATCAGCTGGCTGAAAAGAAAGAGTGCAACCAAGAGCATGTACTTTATAAACGCCTGAAGGAGGAGGAGGCAAAGTCCAGTCATCTGACCAGAGAGGTTGCAGCTCTGAAAGAGAAGATTCATGAATACATGGGAACCGAGGAGTCCATCTGCCGCATGAAAACTGACCACTCTACACTGCAAAGGAAACTGACCCAGCAGGAGGTGAGAAACAAAGAGCTGGCCAGAGAAATGGAGACGCTGACTCGAGAGCTTGAAAGATACAGACGATTTAGCAAAAGTCTTCGGCCTGGCATGAATGGAAGGCGTTTCTCAGACCTCCATGTGTCCACCAAGGAAGTTCAGACAGAGCCTCTTGACCTCATGTCTCCCAACTCCAAGACAGTGGCACCACTAGAACGTGCTGTCGTGAACGGCAAGCTGTATGACGAGAGTGAACCAGAGGATAATGCAAATTACAATAACGAGCTTCAGCTCTCCAAATGCAGCCCCTCACTCATTAATAATGTAAATAACCTCAACAACAACATGAGACGAGCACGAGTCCCGTTCCTGAAAAATAAAGATACCCCCTATCAGGTGAATGGCAAAGTGCAACCACGGCAAAACGGCAATCACGTCCAGCCTGGAGATGTTGTGTTGACCCACAGTCCTGGGCAGCCGCTGCACATTAAAGTGACTCCGGACCACGGACACAACACAGCAACGCTCGAGATCACCAGCCCAACCACAGAAAACGCCCAGTCATTCACCAGCACTGCTGTCATACCCACTAGTGGAGGTCCACCCAAACAGAGAATTACCATTATCCAGAATGCTTCCATATCCCCTAATGCAAAATCCATTTCCCCAACAACAAAATCTAAAGGTTCCCCATTGTCCGACGAGCTGTGTTCACCAGACAGAGCCCTATCACCTTTCACTATGACTACATACTCCAGAGCAATGACCCCGGACTCATGTGGCTCTGTAACACCCGACAGGGCCATGTCCCCAATACAAATTGTGTCGGTCACAACAGGAACCCCTGACCACGGCCTCTCCACAGAGCAAGTGGAAGTTGTTGGCGGGCACGCCGTCTTCCGCGTGACCCCGGAAAGACAGAGCAACTGGCAGGTCCAGAGGTCCAACAGCACGGGACCAAACGTCATCACCACGGAGGACAACAAAATCCACATTCACCTAGGCAGCCCTTTCATTCAGAGCATCAGCACTCCGACACAAACGCTGAGTCCATGTCACACTCCTGGACTCCAAGAGCAAAGGACTCAGGTGCTAGCAAACTGCAGCACTCCTACTGCCAAAGGCAACAGCAAAATCACAAGTAGCATCATGATTAAGCCCACCTCCTCCCCAATCCAAAGGCCATCACAAATTACAGTAAGTAACGCCTATGACTGACCGGACCCCCGAATCCCTCCATACCATCCTGTTAGTGAATCCTGCCCACGAGATCCAATACCAGCTTAGACCCTCAAACCCTAACCCTGTATACTCATGATACATAATACATGATACATTTACATGTCTGTTTTACTTGATTCATAAGCTCAAACCGAATGTTTTCACTTTTATTTTGATTGGTTTGCTTGTCTCTGTGTGATTCAGTTCAAAGAGTCGTTTGCCTGCATGTGAAGACAATATCATTTGAACACACTATTAGACACAACACCAGGTTTTAACTCATGTGCACTTACTGTATTGTACTCAATGGCAAAGTTGCCATATAGTCAGACTATTCACACTGATGTATCATACCAGTTTTTATACTCCATATTAAACATAGTGCATTAAAAAATAAGTTGTTTGACCTTCCAAGAATTAAAGAGTGCAACAAGAAGTGTTTTGTTTTAGTTTGTCATCCATGCTTGCCAATTTCATGTCTTCACTAAATCCAGCATGTTTTGATTGTGTAAAATTATTAATCGGAGGAAAATGCAGTTTGAGAGAAATCACTTGTTTTGACTTGATTTTATCTTTTTTTTTGGTGCATGCACAGTAACTCTAACACTTGAGATTTCGGTCCAGTGTATTTATGTTGCAAACGTGTGTAGTTACAAAATTTAAAATGAATTTCTCAGATTATAACATGACAACTGTCAACTCTTTGTTAGAGCAAATTAAATAATACCAAAGTGCAAGTCTTGTCTGCAAAACATTTGTGCTCATATGTTTACAAAAAGAAAAAAAAAAACCTTCTGGGATTCTCACATGTGTTTGCTTGCTTGAGTTACAATCATAGGCTGATGTCATAGTTTGATTCAGAGCACAGAAACCCAGTGACCGAGAATGAAAACCAGCTTGATGTGAAACATTACAGTGGAAACATAATGTTGTAGCTGATGCTCTGTCTCAGCAGGATGAGCTGCTGCTTTATGAACAAATACGCTGACCTACTTCTTGCTTATACAATATATCAATGATGGACAGATTTTATTTTTTTGCTTACATACAGTCATGCATAAATCCTATTTAAGAGCCAATTGAAGATTTGTCATCAAATTCTCAGAGTCAGAGCTCAGATCACCATGGTGAAGGAGCAGCAGCCATTTATCATCAGCTCATAAACTCTCACACACCATACTACTACACAAAGTCCTCAGTGTGTCATTTAGACAGAGCGAGACAACTGTTGCAGAAATGTGGCAACCCCCAACACAAACAAGCACAAACACACACAAAACCCCTGTGTGACAATGATTAAATCAAGCGTTAAATTGAATGAGTGGGAAGGAGCACAGCTGGAGGAGCCGGATCCAAACCAGTCTGGGTGTGATAAAATGATGCAGGGGCGAAACAAGATGCTATTCATTAAGCCACGACTTGAGAAAGCATCCAGCAGCTGAGACTGCTGTCTGCGACCTCAGTTACCCCCTGACTCACTTTAGACTGGCTTGATTCATAAACTGAGCTGATCTGCTGCAGCCAAAGACGACAGGTCCGTACGCACTTTCCTTGCCAGACTGATAAAATGAGTATCAAGTGACACACTGGAGGCCAAAAGGGCTTTTCATTGAAAAGCCAACAGCAGTTCTTGCTTCTGTTGGCTGAAACTGGGGCTGGAATCACACTACAGACACGGTGATGCTGCTGGTCAGCTGTGCAGCCAGGGCTAGATTTCTGTAACTTATGCCCACGTGATAACAATCACAGAGGTATTTGCTCACCTCGATCATCAGGCACAATAAAAGCAGGGAAGGTGGATAACAGTGGTATGGGGGCACTGTGAAAACAAAGGTCTTTGCATATAGACGCTGTCAACATAGCCTCAGTCCAACCGCAGCACCAGCACCAAAACAAACCTCCTGTTTGGTTGCCGTGGAAACAGCTGCGCCGGTATTACAGCGCACTGGGCAGAGGAAGTACTTAGCTGAACTCCTGCTGCACCACAGAAATGTGAGAGAACAAAGCTGCACATTAAGGCCTCTTTCCATGTAAAGTCAACAATACTCCCATGACGTGGAGCCTGTACCGATTTTCTGGCCCATTAGCTCTGCTGAGGCGAAGGCCCCCTCTCATTCTGAAACTTAAACCCCCTATGAATATTTAAGGACATAGTTCACAACAGATTTTTGCTAATTCTCAAAACCTTGACATCCACATGAACACATCCAATTGTTTTTTTTTTTCCCTCACGTCAGGGTGAGAGGTTTGGAGTTCAGTGCTCATATGTCGGGACACGAGGTTGTTTTTAAGATCCTCAAAATAAGGAATTTGTCATAATTTATAAAAAAAAATACACCAGAGCAAAATTAAGAAAGACACAACAGCATCAAATGAGCTGTTTAAACAAATCACTGTGTCAAGCTAACTGCAAGAAGAACATGTAACAGGACTGAATGAGGAGTCCACGTAGCACAAAGTTAGAGCTGCTGCTGAGGTTACTCATAACTATGGAAACATCTTATCAGGGTTACTGTAAACAGGATACGGTTTCTATTGTACAAACACCAATCCAAAAGTGATGTACCTCAGTGTCCTGGCACGCTGCTGAGTGTGTAAACACACTGATTAAAAGCTGATTGCACAGTAAGCGGAGCAGTAAGTTGTTTAAGAATCTGAGAAATGCAGTGTCTCCCTTCATGTTCCTCTGTCCAGCCAAACACTGGTTTCTAAGAAACATGCTCACACTGTTTGAACATTAACACTTAGTGGTCAAACAGTCAATACAGTATTTTTATGACCTGGGTTCTGAGTGATGATTTTATTTACTGATGTATAATTGCATGCATTACTTCCTCGATTCATCGTTTATTCAGTGCGTAATTTACTAATTATCAAAGCAGGCTCAGATGAATGAAAATGCATGAGCAGTAGCATATGATGTGTTCCATACACCAACGGAAAAGACAACATGGACGCTATGCATTTCCAGTTACTGGTTAAACTGTATTATAATACAGCACATTCATAACAGCAAGACACATATATAAAGAATTATACTGTTGCATGTGAAGGTCCTCTGCTGCGATCATAAAAACAGTCATTTACTTTGCATAAATTATGATTTGATATCATCTAGTGGCTAAAATCAGTATTGCATCAGATCTTTACTGAGATACTGAGCAAATATAATTGTCATCGTATGCTCAAAATACAAACGTATCTAAAATGCACACAACCCTCTGCTGCAGACCATACATCTCACTACTTCTCCATTATGTTTTCTGTCATAGGGAAGTCGTGCAACTACAGTATTACTACTCTTTGTCAGACTACCACTATGTTCTGTTTTTTTTTCCCAGATACCCCTCGAAGCATTCCGACGACCAGGACCTACACGAATCCCCAAACCGAAAAGCTACAGCTCCCAGAAAGTGACAAACAACACAGCAATGAGTCTGGGACTGCAGAACAACGGCCAGCCGACACACACTCATCTCAACACTGGGAAGGAGCAGCACACACACACCCCTGCAGCGCACAACAACAACCCTAATCTAGTGAATCGCAGACTGTGACATCAGTGATACTTTAGGGGTAATGGGTCATTTTACAGCCTGTTTCACTTACTCAAAAAATATCATCAGAATAAAACTCAAAAACTGTGTGATTTTCTCAATGTAGTGTTTTTGCATTAAGATATGCATAGGAAAAATAACAGCTACTTTCACTGTATTTTTTTCACCGCTGCTCTCCTGTTAACTAATCCTCATCTGTGGTGCTCTGAACACTGTGTCAATGTTACGTACACACTCTAACCCATTTTTTTTTTAGGTAGGGTCATTTAATAAATGAGAAAAAAATATATGCAGTTGTTGATATCACTGTGATCAACATAAATAAAGGTGAGGATTATTAAACACTAAATGCGTTATGTTGTCAAATGAATTTTCATTTGTATTGTGAGTATTTATGCTTATTTCTGATGACGCTATCTGTTGTCAGATACAGATAAAGATGCAGCCGTTGATCCATTTGTTGGGATGGAACTGATATTTTTCGAATAAGTGGCAATAATGTATATAAGTGTATAACTGATGTGTTGTAATGCAGCTCTTAAACGATAATCACCAACTGTGACATTTGTGTAATTTTTCGTTATCAATAAAGACTTTTTATACCTAGAACAAGAGAAATGTCCCTGATTACACACACACACACACACACACACACACACACACACACACACACACACACACACACAAGATGATATAACAGAGTACAACCTTTTTAAGATATTATATTAAGAGCTGAAATCATCATTGTCCATGCACTGTTTATCTAGTATCAGCTGGTCTAATTTCAGATAAACTAAATGCAGAGCATACTGGGTGCTGAGGACAACTGAGGGGTGGGGGTGGGGGGCACTACAGGGTCTTCAGAGAGGAAGATATATATAAATATAAAATTCACACAAGTCGACACACAGTAGGAAGGCTGCAACACAATTATCGAGACAGGACAAAAACATAAACAGTATTGGACTACACGGTATGAACACATTCATGTGTCACTGTGATGCATCAACAAACTCAACATAAAACAAATAAACAAAACTAATAAAATGACTGCAGCAGTTTCTGAGACGCAAAAACATAGGAGTATAAAAATACTGACTGAATTCAAATAGTGTCCAGATATTCGGTTTTCTAATCAATGTAATATCTAAATCAATATTAGCATTGATAAAAAATATTTTTTACTTTTGTCTACCTGATTCAGCACTGTTTCATGTATTTCAGTGTCATTAATAGTATGACATTTACAATATTTATATAAAATTGACTGATCAAGGTACTTGCTGACAAATACCATGATACTTTGTACCTTTCAGATAATAACTATTGCACCTTTCAGATAATAAATGTTACAGTAATGTAAATGTTATCTCTTGTGTTAAGCTGGTGACTATCAGACATGGTTTAATTCATTATATGACACCTTTCTTTTTTAAAATCACTAAAATGAAAGATGTGGGGTTTGTTTATCTTTAGAAAGATAAGAACTTGTTGTGTCCACTCACTCTGTGTTGCGTCAGTGATGTACTGTCAGAGCCGAGCTGATGGCTGAACGCAGCAGACACAGGAAGTGATCTCTCTCCTCGCCTCTCTCTGTGGCACAGACCCAGGATCGATATGGACCCTCCAGGACGAAGGCATGGCACACATCTACACAGACAGTCACTAACATTACTGACTGGCACCTGACAGTTTACAACACCAAATATCAAGTCTTAAAATGGGGCCAAACATACAGCGTGTGTGTGTGATCTCTCTGACAGCCAGGCTGCTGAGGGCCACTGAGGCAAGGAAGGTGTGTGTGCTCCGGTGAGCCAGCGTGAAAGGTGTGTGATGCACATTTCTCCGCGTCAGCAGCAGAGCATCATTAAACAGGAAGAGGCCCACATCCGAGACATGCTCATAGGTCCTGATCACACATGCAAACGCAAACACGCAGAACAAATGTCATCAATAATAATAATTTCTGTTTTCCGTGTGTAGATGAACAGAAATTCTAAACACAATCAACCCTCAGGAACACAGATACTGTCAATCATCTGTTACCTGAGACAGTCTGGTATCTGCTCATCAGGACTCCGCAGCAGAGCAGCATCCTGACTTATTATCAGCTGCCTGTTTCCTTCACTGAGTTTCTATACACATGTGCAACACACAACATAGTCATGTCAAACCTCTGCAAATAAAGTTTGACATTATGTGAGAAAATAAGTCAGGGAGAGGGAGGTTGGTGTGTGTGCGTGCGTGTGTGTGTGTTTTTACCGGACAGCCTTGGATCATCTGCTGTGTTTCCTCCATTAGTCTGTCTCTCTCTGAGTTTCGCTTCAACTGAAATAAAAAGAAACACACATACGTTTTGAAATGATTTTTGTAGTAACACGCACAGTACGTGTGTCAAATGTGTCTGTGTCATACCTTTTGTATGAACTCTCTGTAGTGTAGCAGTGTGTTGACTGCAGAGGACAGGTGTGTGTGATCAGGGTGACCAGGGTGTGTGTGTAAAGACAGGGCCTGAAGCAGAGTCACATACTCCTGGATTCTCCACACTGGACACAGCAGCAGCTCCTGCAGGCTTCATAAGCACAGTCACACACACACACACACACACAGTGTTTCTGGATATGAGCACCACATGTGCATATACAGTACATGTGTAACTGTGTATACACAGTATGTGTGTGCTATT
Organism: Trinectes maculatus; assembly: GCA_016785345.1. Lineage (NCBI taxonomy): Eukaryota > Metazoa > Chordata > Actinopteri > Pleuronectiformes > Achiridae > Trinectes > Trinectes maculatus. The sequence continues at coordinate 82,500 of JAFBJQ010002205.1, forward strand.
ACCTCAGCATGTGTGTTGTGAGAGTTCGGTCTACTCTCTTCAGGAAAGCCCGAAAGGAAGGTTTTGTCTCCCTGCACTAAAACACACAAACACACACACACATATATAATAAATGAAATAATGACATTCTACACATAATATGTATTAAATATAAAGCAGTGAGATCACACAGGGGTAAATGCGTTCCATGGAACTGCTGTACTAAAACCAGTTGCTATACGTCACTTGGCTTCACCTTGTCGACGGTGCGCAGGGCAGTGGCGTAGTTGTTGAGGTAGTTGGTGTAGACTTTGAGGCTTGAGCAGAATTTGACAAACACATCGCCAACACACTGCTGTGCACCCCACTGCTGCAGCCTTGCCTGTAGATCTGCCTGAAACACTCTGCAGCAAACACACACACACACCTATTATGTCATGACCAGAATTTAGAGACAGTACTACACAGACGTGTGCATGTGTGTGTGTGTATGTTTGTGTTTGTGCACCTGTTGAGCTCCAGTATTTGCACGACAGGGCTGAAGATAATGTGGGCGTCAGCGTGGCTGATGATGGCTCTGTTGGAGTTCAGAGCTGCTGTGAGAGGCTCCTGATAAACCTTCAGCACACAGTGGAGACACGCGTCATTTAATCACATTGATTCTCAGAGTGACCTCGTGAAAACTGGATTTACCTTCAGCACCGAGCTCAGTCTCCCCAGATACAGACACTCGCTGTGGTGCAGCTCTCTGGCCACCACACCTCTCCAATCCAACACCATCTGCAGACAGAACAGGGTGATCAGGGTGAAGTTTGCTACTTTAACCTTCTCTGGATGGACCAATTCACAATGCACACACTTCTGGTAGCTCTGGTACTAATGTCTGCGAGCTGTGTGGCACCAATGAAATGGCGTCTGCTCCTCTGGTCGCTTCACCCTCCTTCCCCTCACTCCACCGTCTCAGAAACACGGCAAGAAACTCCAAAGGTCTGGGCTGAAGAGGCAGGAGCAGAAATCTGTAGTTAGATTCTCAGACTGGAGTCAATCAGTGATTGTTTTTTTTGCCATGCACTTATTGCACATGTGTATTTGCAGTCATCCCAACCTCTTCCTGTGTGGTGAGAGCAGCGAGTCCCTCAGTCAGAGCCTCGCTGAGGTCTTTACAGACAGAAACCTCCTCCAAGTGAACCTTCTCCCACAAAAAGTGACCTGCAGATACATTGTAAACGATTCGTCACAAAGTTTACAGACTCAGACGATGTGCACACGTGTCTCAGCCTGCTCTTCTGTCCAGCTGTGCGTGCATTTATTTGAATTCACATGTGTGTGGAACTCACCCAGGGCTCGGCCCCTGGCCTGGAGGCTGACCCGCTGGAGCTGTGGCCCCACACGGCCACTCAGCTCCTCCAGAGCCTCCTCCATCCACCTGGCCTGTCTGCACCAGGCCTGCAGCACACTCTCACACACATACTGGAGAGCTGGTGCTGCTGGTTGCTGGTTCGATACCCCGGCACACAGTTTACTGTCTGACCACGCACTCAGGACTGACAGGAGGTGGTGCATCAAAGAGAAAACTGCTATTAGCAACGAATGCAAAGACAGACTTGTTCTGCAGACAGTTAAATACGTTTCCTGTGGTGTCTTCACAATAAAAGTCATCATTTGTCATATGCATGTGGTACTCACTGTTCTGAAAACTTCCACTACCAAAACCCATCGGGGCCCAGACCTCCAGACCAGTTAGAGCAGAGAGAGACTGGATGAGAGCAAGTCCTGATGCTGCAGACGACAAATGCTACTCAGTGACACAGAAGCAGAAATACAGAAGAGAGTTTTCTATGTGTTGTCCTAACATCTAACTACCAGACGCAGCCAACGGGCAGAAGATGTCAACGCCTCCTCTTTCCTCGGGTGAGGCCACCCAGCCACCGAGTTTTTCCCAGAAGTCTCTCTGGTCAGGGGTCAGTAAGGTCTTCTCTGACAGGCTACTACCTGGAGGGTCAAAGGCAGAACAACGTTCAACATGTCATCATGTCAAATGAATGTAACATGTGATTATCATGTGATGATCAGTTCTAACCTTGAAGCAGACAGATGTCCTCGGTTCCTCCGGGAGCCAGGAGGCCTAGTCTCTGAACTCTCTGCCCAGATATAACCCTCTCCACCTGGCTTAACAGAGCTGAGAGGGTCCCTCTGTGGTCATACACAACCACCAGCACCCCTGTCTTCACACCACTCAGCACCAGCTGGATGGAGCATGAGGAGAGAGAGAAAGACCAGATGGTGATGAAACTCTGACTCTCCTCCCGCTGATACAGAGATGACTGACATGACTCTCACCTCATAGGCAGGGACTCTGTTGGAAATCAGCAGTAGGAGGTGTAAGACAGAGGTGGAGCTGTGGACAGGTGAGACTGCGTGTTGCAGTGCAGGTCTGTAGATGAACGAGGACAGCGCTCCACTGGCTTTGCTCACTGTTTCACTAAGCGAGGAGAAGATGGTTTGATTAAAAGGGGGTTTGACGAGACAGATTATCTTTATCATTAAAACAGCTGCAGACGATCACCTGAATGAACCAGAGGGCCGGACCCCTTCCATGCTCGGAGCTGCACTGGTGGACTGTCCCCTGTCCTGGTGAAGACACAGGCTGGAGGACACAGCAGTCCTCGCGGGCCAGGAGAGAGATGGCCATGAACTGATTGATGACCCTGTCTGGGTTCCTCCACCTCGGACTCCTCCTCCTTTCTGTGTGTAGCTGCCCCATGCTCTCCTGGTTCTCATAGACAATCCTGCAAAGAAACGTTCATTGATGGCTCTTTTTTTTTAAAGAACTAGTTGTTTCTTTTGATTGTTTCTTTGACACTTACTCTTCTCCTCCTGGAGTTTCTCCCTGACCATCTGCCTGATCCTCCTCTCCTCTCTCCTCGCCTCCATCTCCTCCGTCAGGTCGCTGCTCTGCAGGTTGAGGGTCCCGTACTGCTCGGCTGCCTCTCGGGGGGTGAGCCAGTCCAGTGTGGTCACGCAGGAGACATAGTGGTTCTTCCAGGCTCCAAACTCTTTTTCTCCAGGAGTGTAGGGAAGGAACCAGCCTCTTTGAACGCATCGTCCCTCCCAGATACAGTCCTGAAGATATGGAGTAGATGGTTTCAATTTTCCTAGTGGCTCACATCTACAGCTCAACACGTCTCTTCTCATGTGTTTCTCACCTGTTCAGCCAGAAACCTCCAGTGCCAGCTGACTTGAGCGGCGGAGCCGAGATCACGGGGGGACAGGAAAGACATCACATACAGGGACAGACAGCGAGGCAGCACCACCGTGAAGTCCATGTGAGTCACGGGGACCGTCTCCATCAAAACGTCCTGACAGAACCTGCTCGGATTGTCAGAGGATTCATGTTTTTTTCAGCCTGGACAGTCAGGCTGTAAATAACAACACGTGTAGATACACATGAAGAAGACCGTACCTGAGCTGGGACTGGCTGCACTGAGTGAGCAGCGAATGCAGCAGGTGTTTCCTCTGTTTGTCAGTCCACAGATCAAACCAGCGCAGCACAAGGTTCATCCGCTCCTCAAATAACTGGGAGTAAACGTAAAGACAGTCTGAGAACAACACATGGAGGCCGCACATTGCTGCGTAAGGGCCTGGCGGCTTTGCCAAAAGCTACATACAGACTTCCAAAACACTGATGAAGACTGGTGGGAATGGCAAAACTCCAAATACCTATGGAAAACGAATGATGTGATAATGGCTGTGGAATATTTGTCTGACGGGGTCATTAATAAAAGTTAGGTCGAGCATTTTCCTGATACACATGAGGTTATATCGGGTGCATTCAGTGATGTATGTGTTAGATATGAATAACTCATGACTATACGCATGTTAATAATGTTTCTATTGTTTCACATTTATTTCTCATAGACAGTGACACACTTGGGGTTATATACCTGTGGATATTAGCTTTTATAACGCTGACATTAGGTTATTAGTGGTTAACAATTTGTTGTTGTATTATTACACTTCTGACTATAGGCGGAGCTATCATTCTCTCTTCATTAAAATAAAGAAATAACATGTGATGCACATGGTTTATAGTCGTAGTTACGCATGTCAATAAACGTTAATTAATCAACTTAAGCCTGCGGGTTGAAAGTCACGTTGTACAAACTTGCAAAAACAATTAGGCAAAAATAAAAAACTATTAAATAAAAGATAATTCCACGTCACCATTTATCGTTAAGGTCGAGCGGAAGGATACAGTTGGGCCTCTTTGCGCACCTGCTCCAAATTAACCAATTAGCCAAACCCAGCGTCTATGTTTCTATCACTTATCACTTATAATGACACTAAAACTGATCATGTAAGACAGAGTTGAGAATGTATAGAATGTATAGAATGTACAGTGTGTGGGCTCGGTGCCTCTGACCTGCGCGTTGCTCTGCTTGTTGTTGAGCGGGGTCCAGCAGCTGAAGCGGGTCCGGGAGCGCAGGCTGTGCGCGTCGTTCTCTGCCCCTCGCACAGGCCAGGACTCCACCGAGCGACCAGCTGATTTCACCTGTGTCTCCATATCTACACACTGGACCAGAACTCCCAGTCCGGCTGCGCCGTCACCAGTCACCGTGGAGACGCATCAACACAGCGCTGAGCACATTCCTTCACAGTCCGGGCCACCGCAACCGGATGTCAACAATCATGACACAGGCATCACAGGCTGCCATCACAAACAAATGTCATCATCAAGTTCAGTGTTTTCGTCTGAGTCAGTACATGTCGTTATTATACGACAGAGCATTGAGAAAAACATTTTTATCTCAGACTTCGAGATTAAAAAGTCGTAATGTTTTAACCTGTTGCTTTAGAGGGGGGGAGTTGTTAGAATGAGGGACGTGGAGCACTTCGTGAAGTTGAACTTCAGTATTGGTTTTACAAACAATGAGATACTCTCAGGCCCATTTACTGCTCTCAAGTTGCGTAAAATGCGTCAATTGTTGCATTATTTATTAAGATTTGCGGGCGATTTTCAGAGAGCAGCGATCATAAACAGCAGCAGAGCAACCATCGTGGTATAAATAGACGATCTTTGACCAATCATGTGACCGCAGAGGCGTTTCCTATTGGTTATAGAGAGGAATATGAGAAGAAAATATGATGGTCTGTGGTTTCAGTGTCATTTTCACAGAATGTGCATAATTATCACCGATATTAAAGCGTAGTCTAAGTAATTCTTTACAAGGATAAATGTTGTTCATAATTTTAAAGTGTGTTTCTTTCACTTCGGGTGGGAATAGGAAATGTTAGGTACATTGATATTAGTTTATCAATTGATTTGTCATCAAATTTATGTAGGATATTATTTTTGTTTTGTCTTCCGGGGAACAATGTTTCAGTGAGGCAGTTTGTTACATTTTTTGTCCAGGATTAAAATCCCCTGTATTGACAATGGGCCCATTTGTGGTATTATAGATTGGTGAGCCAATATATTTTTTTGTGAGAAATATAAATCCATGAGGAAGTGCTTTTGGTAATTTAATAAAGTCTGATTTGGAAGGGTTGAATTTATGTTTAGTACAAAACTGTTGATAATCTAAGAGATTACCATTGACATCCATTAAGTCAACCACAGACCATATATTCATCTCATGCCAATCCTGATAATATAGTGATTTATTTCGGTGTATAACATATCTATTATTCCAAAGCATAGTAGCCACACTACTATGCTCTGGAAAAGTTATGCACATATAGCATTTTCCAATATAATAGAATTTGTTTATGAAACTATGACTATGCTATAGGTAATTTATCAGTATTGAAGTCTGCCATGAGAAGAGATTTTAAACCTCCAGTCTTATTGAACAGGGAATTTGGAACAAAAATGAGTTGCTATATTTGATCCAAGATTTCAGCCAATTAATTTTTAAGGTTCCATTGAAGCAGTCAAAATCAATAACTTTTAAACCACCATCTTTAATTTCTTTAACCATATTGCTTTCTTTCATATAGTGTGGCTTGTTTCTCCAAATAAAATTCAGATTAATTTGGTTAACAGACTTAATTAGTTTATTTGGAATGGCAGTAGAGTAGGCTGGGTAAAGGCACCTCGATAAACATTCCATCTTGGTTAGGTAAATTTGGCCAAGTATTGAGAGGTCTCTTTGGAGCCATAAATTTAATTTGGCTTTACACTCTTTTATTTATTTATTTTTCAACATTCAAGTATTGACTTTGTTTTTGGTCTTTTGTACGGTGTACACCCAGGTATTTAATTTCTGACTTGATAGGGATGTTACGGATGTCTTTTAGAGTTGTATCATGAATTGCAAATAGTTCACATTTGTTTAAATTCAGAGTTAGCCCTGAAGCTTTGGAGAATTTTGAAATTTTTTCGATTGCTACTGGAATTTGGTGTCCGTCTTGTACAAATAGTGTTGTGTCATCCGCAAGTTGGCTGATGACAATATCGGTACCTAATACATTTCATTTTTTTATTTCATTACAATTTTTTATGTCAATTGCTAACATTTCTGTGACTAATATGAATAAATATGGTGAAATGGGACAACCTTGTGGAATTCCCCATTAACATTAAAATTGGAGGTGGTGCCACAAGGTAGCACGACACAGCTGTTGATATTCCGATATAATCCACCAACTAAATTTGACTCCAAAACCTAAATGTTCAAGAACTGGGAAGATAAATGGGTGCTTTACGGAATCAAATGCTTTGTAGAAATCTAAAGAGAAAAGAAAACCTTTATGTTCAATTTTAGGGCTGCAACTAACGATTATTTTTGTAGTCGACTAATCTATAATCTAATTTTTCGATTAGTCAACGATTATCGATTATTTATTTGCTACGTTTCCCGTTTTTAACAAAGTTTGGTATTAATTGGATTTCATTGAAAACCAGTGTATCTTTATGTGTATTGAGCTTTGTGACAAGTATTAGAGGCAATGTGTCCACTAGTGGTGCATTTTATAATATAATAGTAAAGACACATATTTTTTTTCAAATGGGGCTTAACCGGAGGTTTCAGTCACTGAAAATGACGTTAACGTTACTTTGAAAAACTCCGGGTGTTCCTCAGACACGTGAAAAGGTAAACACAGTTTTAGCTCTGTAACATGGCGGCCGTCGTCGGCTTTGGATATCCTGGTACGTGTAAACAAAATTAACACCATCTTTTAAGAAAGGGGCCTTAAAGTAGCCTAGCTATTGTTACTTTATACTGAGAGATGCATTTTTTGAAAGGTAGGCTAAAAAAATAGGACAACTTACCCGTCCGGAACTTTGGATGCCAGAACTCCCGATAGTGCACTTGACGTGTTTATTTTCTTTATTTTCCCGACAATACTCCCAGACTTTAGACATTCGCGGTCTCACGCTAACATCACTATGCGCCTCTGCTTCAGCCACTGTTGCTACTGCATCGACTTTGCTATTGCTATTGAACTTCTTCAGTGTTTAGTTCAATATGGCCGCAGATGGTTCGGGCTATTGCCCCTTACGTTTCCGGTGGTGCATTGCAACTTTATTTGCATGTATTCTAATGAATTGAATGGCGTTCATCATGTTGCCTAAAATAATATACGACTAGACGACCACAAAATTTCTGGTCGACCACATTTAATAGTCGACGTCGTCTACCAATCGTTGCAGCCCTAGTTTTTTTTACATTTCTGTTTCACCTTCAAAAATATTGCATGAGGAGATTTACCATCTAATAGAATGGACAACCTGAGAACAAGTGAATCAGTGTTGGTTTCCATCTTATTTGAAGCCTGTGAATGTTCTCATTCATCCAGGTCATAGTTATCTCAAGGAGATTGAATCGAACGCAACTGGATTTTTGGTTTAAACCAAAAATCCAGTTGCGTTCGATTGACAAAGTCGAACTGGATTTTTTGGTTTAAACCAAAAATCCAGTTGCGTTCGATTCAATCTCCTTGAGACATCTTATTTGAAGTTATGAAACTGAAGCCAACAGAGTCAGACAACACATTTATTAATAATAACAAAAATCATCAAACAGTTAAACGGTTAAAAAATAATCCCACATCCCGAAAGAACACTGGTTAAAATGTGATATAAGGTAAGAGGTACAATCAATGCAGCATCAAATTACTTTATTACCTGAAACACAGAATTTAAAAGTAAAATCAACATGCTCTGTGAAAGTCTTTGTGTAGGTTATAAGGCTAAAATGTTTAAATTAAAAGAATTAAGGCATGGCTCTGGTGTCGTCATGTGGATTCATGGCTTAAGTCTTTTCCAGCATTAAACCAAGACCCCAGTGATCATGAGTGCATTCTGCATGCTGCATGGACGATGTGCAAATATATTCAACACTGAGCGCTGTGTTGGAGGTGATATCAGGCCACTCACACAAAGCAGGATAATGCAAACATTACAAACAGGAGTCACAGCAGTAACATACAGCAGAGTTTCTACTGTCACAATCTCCTGCGTGTTTAAGTTGCTTTTGGTTGAGTTAATCAATTTGATTATAATTTATCAGACTAGGAAATTGTTTGTTGGTTTTCCAACATTTTACTGATAAGATGTGTTTAAATTTTTATACTGAGAAACATTCCTCATATCTATGTCACGCTAAGAGTCTTTGGTTAGTGACGTTACAGACACTGACCTGTGACAATACTATAAAACAGAGTGCAAAACTCAGATCTGATAAATAAAGCTATGCGCTCATCCATATTAGGGCATTTTACAATACATTCATCCCCCTGTGCAGACAGGGAACGCTGGTGAACAGCTTTGTTGCCATTTGAAAGAAACAGGCTACAAGCTTCCTTCCACTTCACTCTTTGCTGCTGCTGCTGCTGCTGCACTCAAGGCATAAAACAATTAGATCAGATGAGGCTGTGGAATAAGGAGGAGAGAAAATTCACATGCTGGCGGTCCTCGGGGTCTCTTGAGTGTCAGTTAGATTCAGTTTCTGACTGGAATGGCAGAGTCAAGGAAAAACACAGACAGACATATCTTCAAGATCACACCAGACAGAAAACGGTTTATGTTTGAGTCGAACGTGATGCCTGAATGTTGAATATTAAAGGATACATAGAAGTACTCAGCTCTTCAAGCTATGGAGAAAAATAATATTCAGAGGTTATTATGTACATTATTATTACTAGTACATGGAATTTCCCCCCCCCGTTCAATAAGCTGTGCGGGAAAAAACAGCTAAATCCTTGCTGGGGACAAACATTAATGAAAAGCTTTGTGTAATAAGCTTAACATGCTGAGCGACAAACATTTTTTAAGCATAACTGGTCCTGATCTGTAGGTTTTTCAGGCTATTCACCAAAACTGCAACAAAACCCTGTCTTCTAAAAACAAGCAAAAGTACATCTACTGCAGTCTTACATTAAGAAGTAGCTTGTCCATGTTTTTGTCACAAGCCGTTTTCTTCTGATCCTCTGGCATTTCATCGACCTCGCCGTACAGGTCAAACTGCAAACGGGCCAGCTTCTCCTGCATCTCTCTCACATGCTCCATCTGATCAATGGAGCACTCATTGCCTGAGACGAAGAAAACAAAAAGAAGCTGAAAAAACATAATTTTCATCCCAAAACAAACCAGAGAAATGTCCTTTATTCTACTAACTTACCAAATGCCTGTAGTTTTCCTGAGTGGAAATCATTGAGGAGACTGAGCAGGCCCTTCTCCATCTCCTGAACATCGGACACATCAGTCAGGAAGGAGTGCTGGATGGTGGACGCTGCCTGGCCCTGGCCCTGGTTCTGGCTAGCTTTGCCACCTGAACCTGTCTGGTACCTGGGTTTGTCCCTGACCACCCTGGGAAACAGTCCGAAAACAGGGATTACATTTCCTGCCAAAACAGACCTGCCTGCCATATATGACTTAAATTGATAATGAAGCAGCTAACGAGAAGTTATATTACCTCTTGTTCTTGCTCTTTTGGCTGGTGTGAGTGCCCATGTTGGCGCTGTAGCCGACCTGCCGTCCCCCGGAGGTAGCACTGCTCTTCCGGCCGGAGTCCCGGGTCGGAGCCGCCGAGCTGGTGGAGGTCCTGGGACTCTTTCGCTTTAGCTTTCGCTCCTCCATAACGTTACATGCTCACGTTGCAGTGCTATGTGGTTACCGACCAACGATGTTAAACACGAAAGGCTAAGGGTTAGCACTGTGACGATGAGCTAACCCTGTGGCTACTCACACAGTAACAACATCCAAGCAGTAATTAACGGCAATTAGCTACAAAGCTAATTCTCAGACATACCACATACGTAAGCCGATTAACACTTTTACTCACGATTGTAGCAAAGTGAATCGTTTTTTAATCGTGACATTAACAAATCGTCCACACGATTAAATAATGTCTCAAACCACTCAAACTTCCCTACGTAGCACGCAAGCTAGCTGTATAGCCTTCAAACTCAGAAGTCAAAACTTCCTGTTTTGGTGGGACGCAACCAACTGACCCGTTTAGGGCCACATTCAAAATCAAAGTCACAAACTTTTACACGGAACTAAAACGCAATGAAGCACAATCAAGACTTGATATACCTATCAAATTACTTTCATAACAGTAAAATTGTAATTAGGAAGAATGCTAAGTTCACCAAAGCTTAATGAGAGCTTCTTGTGATATCGGCATAGTGTTCTTCCAAGGTACTTGCAACAAGAAATGGAACGGGGCCCTACAACGATCGCGTTTCACTAAATATGGATTGTCGTTTAAAGCCTGGCAAACAAAAATATTATCAAATGAGGGCTGAATAATATTGATTAATATATATTATTGATAGTAGAGATACATTAAAAGCAAACCTGTTTAATAATGAAGTATTAAAGCGATGCTTTCTTTTATAGGACACTTATTATTTATTATTATTATTATTATTATTATTATTACTGTGTCCAATTCTATTTACTTACTGTTACTTATTCCACGCATTTATTTTATTGTAAAAAGGAATTCTCTCTGTAGAGTGACTGAGATGCAGTGGCAGCAAATAACCACAAGAGAGAGACAAATGAACATCTAATGATGATCGTGGAAAGCGTGTCCTTTTTGTAAAAAATTAATTAAGTGTTGCTGATAAACAAGGTGAAAAGAGGCAACCTGCACATTTTAATTAACTGTGCATATTTGTATTGAATTTTTAAAAAATTCTAAAACTCTAATTAATTAAATTCCCAAACACCATTTAAGCCTTTAAAGCTTAACGTGTGTCGGTGATGCATTTTCTGTCAGGTCCAGTCAGTTTTAAATAACTACAGAAATAACTTGTTTTTATTAATTTTTACTGACACTGAAGGGGAAATTTTCTCAAATTTTCACTCGTTCTCAATGCAGTTTCGTCACTGTCCCCTGTTGTTATTTACAGAACGGCTTTCATGAGTCACTCTGTAGAAAAATAGAATTTGAACATGGGATCATTTGAAAAATAAAATAATTAAATGTTTCAGTTTAAAGCCTTGGTCTCCTTGTTTAAGGGTCAAGCCATTAATATTAATTAGTCAACAGATACTGTCGATAAATCAGAAAGTCTGTAAAAAGTTCAGGTTTGATAAATTCCATGCGCACACCTTAAAACCCAAGATGAGTTTATCTGGCAGAACAGGTTAAAAAAAGAAAAAAAAATATATATATAAAAAACAAAACTTGAAAACATTTTGGAAAATTACCTGCTTTAGAAAGTGCACAATTTCTCTGTTCACTTCACACTGCGTTGTGTTGTCCACATCTCTCTTTCCGCCTCTTTCTGCTGTGTGTGTGTGTGTGTGTGTGTGTGTAAGTGCATCAATGGCTGAGTGAGGTGAACCAGGATAAAATACTTTAAATGAACACATTTAGACTGTCGCGTCCACACAGCCATTAACTTAGCGGATGTACACACACTGAGAGAATCACACACACACACACACACACACACATTCACACACACTCACACCTATCTCTCATCTGTAATTGCAGTGTAGGTGCTGTTTGGAGAGCTAGCTACTAGTTAAAGCCTGTTCATTCTTTTCTAATGCGCATGGCTGCGTGAATAACACAGCAGACTGTAAACGAATGACAACTTGTATAATTACACACTCAGTCTTACTGCTAATTCTAAGGTACCTGCCTTTCTAACGCTGCATTATTCCAGCATTTTAACAGACTCACTTTACATACTGAGGACTCGGATGTATGATTTAAAGAAATGAGGCAAAAACAGGATTTGCCTGCATGTGAGAGGAAAACTCTGGTCACTGTTTGATTTACACAAATTAAAGCCTGCAATAAACAAAATGATCATTTTACACTGGAATTCTTTTCTCATGTTAGGTCAGGGGGTGTCTGTTTAGTGGACTTGTTCATGTTGTATCAGTTGGGAATAAAAGTATGGAGGCTGCTCCATGGTTTTCTTTTGGTGTGTGATACTGTAAATCCCCCAGTGTGGTCTGACATTCAGGAGACTTGTATACAATGTAGTATAGTAACTGTGTGTGTGTGTGTGTGTGTGCGTGTGCGTGCAGGACTATCGGGAATTAGGGTTAAGCAGGAGGTTACAAGTGTGTGTATGTGTTTCCATTGCAGCAGCTGTGACCCAGAATAAGACATGTTTTTATCCCCTCATATTCCTTCATCTAACTCATATACCTTTTACACACACACACACACACACACACTTGAACTGAGCGTTTCCTATTAAAAAAAAAACTAGATTTATATCTTTCTCAGTCGGCTGTATGAATAAATGCTCTATTTGTCTTGGCTCCGTCTTCCATTTGTCCTCCATGCAAGGACAAGGAGCCAGGGAGACACACGTGCACACACACATTCACATATACAGAACACATATACACAGCGGACTGGCAGAGATAAATGGGGAAGGTAGACAAAACGTAACAAATTTAGAGACAATAACATAAAAGGGTTTTTTTTTATGGCTGACTGACTTCAATGGAAACAACGCTGAAAGTAATGCATGAATGTTACATTGCACTTACCATTTAATTCCCTCACACAGCAAACAACCTAAACCAAATGAAGGACGGTTTGCGTCCTCTGAGAGTTTCTACAAAACTGTCAGTGTGAACATGTGCAAAAGTGCTTCAATCGTATTGGAACGATATGCATTTACTTTTCAGTCGTTTACCATTAAAAACAATCAAACAATGTTGTGCATTACCTACATGGACATGTGCCATTTACCAATATAGAACATAAATGTTCAGACTGACTTCCATCCCTCAGTTGATTAAAAGAGGTATCAGCTTGGTAATCAAACACAACTAGTCATCTGTCCTTTTTTATCTATGTGCACATGGTAACATATAATTGAGCAGTAAACATTTTAAAAACATCTCATCTCTTCTGTGGTTTAGTATGTGCATGTGTTTGAGGACGGATAATTAAAGCCTGACAAATCAAGCCAGAATTACAAGTGATAAATAAGAAGATTAACATCCATTTTGCAGCTTCTTCCATTAATTATGTTCAGGAAGCAATTATCATGTCTCGCTGTAGGTGTTTGTTCACCTTTGAGCAACAAAAACATTCCGGTTTTGCAGTTACACTCGCAATTTTGCAACAGTAAAATTGTTGCAGCATAAAAATAAGAGCTAAAAATGATTAATTACGAGCTGCAGCATTATGGGTGGCGGGTAGTGTTTTCACCTTGTGAGTCCCCATGTGTGTGTGTGTGTGTGTGTGTTCCTGTGAAATGTGATTGCCAAAGCTGCTTGTAACTGGGGAGTACAGAAAAGTTGTCTTTACACTATGCTATAGTCCATCCACCTGTCATCTCAAACCTCTTGCCACCCTTATTGTCCTTGTGTCTCCTCTTTAACTTCTGTCTCCCTCTCATTCACTTCCCTGTCTCCTTCCCCCTCGCACCCCCCCTTCCAGTCCACTCACCACTCTGTAGAGGGTCCAAGTGACATTTGGCTGTCCCCCGCCTCGAGGGGGGTCCAGGAGATGTAGACGTTTTTGGCAGGAGGGCACAGGAACGCCTCGGGGCTCCGACGGGGACTCCTGGATTCGGAAGAGAAGAAACACAACACATCATAAATTGCACCCGCAGTCAGAAAACACACTTACGCTCTTGGGGAGCACATGCATAAGCAAACAGTCGCACAAACGTAGAAGAGCTAACGCAGACACACACACAGACACATGTAAACACTCGTACACCCACCAATCAAACACATTTAATACGACACAGTGGATAATAAATGTGAGATGGTGTGGGAAGCTGCCCCCATGGAAAACTTTGGAAGACAGTAAAAACACAGGGATTTGAATTGGAGCTGCTCAATGATTGATTCCCTCCCTGTCCTCCTCGCTGTCACAATTTTATTTATTTACCACAGCTTTTCATGCTGATACAGCTACAGCATCAGATACGGCACTGATGCCAGAATAAATGTAGACGATACAGTCAAGTACAACGAGTGAGACATTTGTGTCTGACTGGCCTAAAATAAACGAAGGCCGTTTCATTCCAAAGCCCTGAGCGTAACTTTCATCAGCCACAGACGTGCTGGTATTTAGGAAAATAAAGATGGAGCCGAGTATAAAAATGTCACAGTTTCACTTTCCTTTTAAATTTACCTCATAAAAGTTGAATAATATTCACAGGTAGAGTAAAAGTAAAACACAAAAAAAGGACCTGACTCCTCCTTCGACAACATTAGGCAGATTTCCGTCCAAACACCACTCACAGTTTTAGCTTCATTTCGAGAAAACCCGTGGGAGAAAATGCAAATGAACGACATCCACTGCGATGCATATATGAAGAGTTGGTTTGTCACGGTAAACAGCTGCTGGTGTTAATGTTCCAGTCAGCGGTCATTAAACCATAGCAGGTGCGAGAACATGATGAGACACTCAAACAGGAAACAGGAAACAGCAACGCTTAAATATAAATGTGGCATTTGTGTCCGTTTCACTTATTTCATTTCAGTAGCGTTGCAATGCAGACTTGTTCAGATCTAATCTGTCTGTCGTCCCCTCGGCTCTCCACAGACAGGTAATGCGCTGGTCACCAGAGGAGGGACGGAGGGGTGGAGATGGAGATGTGGGGCTAATTGCGGGGTGCCACAGCTCATCGGTGCGGCACCGCTCGCTGTTTTGGCTCTGCCATAATTACCTGCTGGCTGCAGATGTTTCTCACCATTGTTGTGTGTCCAGAGAGAGGGGACGGGATGGAGAGATGGGTGGAGAGGTGGGAGATATAAAGAGGCAGAGACAGAGGCTGGTCCTGGCAGCCAGCTGCAAACTTCTACACACAAGCAGTCACTCACTCACTCACTCACTCACTCACTCACCTATTCTTTTATTCATCCCTCTCAGTCCATTTTCTAACCAATGCTTTTATATCAGCACCTCGAGTGTTGATGGGTGATAATCATTCTTTGTTTGTGTGTGTGTGTGTGTGTGTGTGCGTGTGTGCGTGTTTGTGTGTGCAGCCTTCCCACTGAGGCAGAACAAAGTCGTATAATAACAGACACTCAGCTGACCCTCTCTGCTGCTCTGAAGTCCACTTAATGGAGGTGTGTATGTGTGTGCGTTCGCATGTATGTGCATCTGTGTGTGTGTGCTTGTCTATCAGTTGTATTCAAATATGACCACTTCCACATATGCTTCCGTGTGTGTGTGTGTGTGTGTGTGTGTGTGTAAAATAGCTGATCCCTCCAGGGGTGAATTGTTATGGATGCTGTTCTGTTCAAATAACTGTTATTTGTTTCCTTTAAAACAAGCTAATTGCAGCATAGAGGATTGCTGTGTGTGTGTGTGTGTGTGTGTGTGTGAGTGAGAGAGTGTTTATGTATGCATGTGTATTGGGTTTTCGCTTGTTTACGGTTTGTTTGTGTCGCATTGCAGACCCCTCCAATTTCTTTAGCATGGACACATTTTCACACTGGCATCTAGGCTCACGCTGCTGCAGCTGCTGGGCAGCGCTTTCATTTGACTTCTAAGCTTTACTGCGCAACAAAAAAAAAATAGAAATGATAGCGCTCATGTCAGCAATAAAATGACAAATTCACTTTTTATGTACTCAATTCCCACTGAATATGAAACAATATACACTGCTGCTAAGAGATGCGTTTACTCACTCCATATTTTCCTCATGCATCAGATGATATGACCCACCAACAACTCATCAAACTGCCAAACTCCAAAGAGCTCTGATTTTTGTCGTCATTTAAAATCACGACAAAACCAAAGTGGAGCCTCCTGACTGTGAATAATAATCCCACCCAGAAAACTTAGTATGTTGGGTCAAAGCTGGTCTGAAGTCGCACTTCATCTTTGAATGACATCCATTCACTCTCACACACTAAGGTGAAACAGAGGTGTGTGTGTGTGTGTGTGTGTGTGTGTGTGTGTGTGTGTGTGTGTGTGTGTGTGTGGAATGAGAGAGGAAGAAAGAAAAAAGTGAGCTCTTGCGTGTTGTTGAGTGGGTTAAGTGTGTGAGTCAGTGTTAAGTGGGACATCTCAGACAGACAGGCTATCCCTGTCTGCCAGGAAGGTCTCTCTCTCTCTCTCATACACACACACTAACACACACGCACACACACACACACACACCTCTGCCAGCTCCTTCACACCCCCCTGTGCCAGGTACGTCCCGTCTTTGTGTGCAAATGAAAGCACGGCAGATCTGAGGAGGAAGAAAACACACATTCACACACTGCATTCTCACGGGGGGGGGAAGCAGAGGGAGAAGAAGAAGAGGCGGCCTCGCCTTCCCTCTCATCCCTCAATCCAACACTTCTCCTCCTTTCGTTTGGTTCCATTCGTTTGTCAGTTCTTTCCGTTTTGTGTCGTTCCATGCGCGGCTGCTCTGTCTGTCTCTTTGCTCTCCATCCTGTTTCTCCCTCACCGCAGCGCTCTCTTTCTTTCCCATCCATCCTCACTTCCTCCTCGTCTCCTTGCATATTCCAAGTGCCTGGATGGGGGCTTGTTGCTCAGGTCACTGCTCGGGGAGTTCGGTGAGCTAAAGTAAGCTCTCTCTCTCTCACACACACACACACACATGCACAAACAAACAAACAAACAAACAGGCCCCTTTCTCATGCTCCAATTTCAACTGTGTCTTGTTTGCTAGCTGCATATGTCTCTACCTTCTCCAGATCCCAGAGCTTATCTGTGCACACAGCCTCCAAAGCATTACGAGAACTGGTCTGACATCATACGTATCCAAACAGCGAGCGTTCAGAGATAAGCCTCCCTGCTCCTATCTCCATCAGTTACTCAGCACTGTGGGCCCAACGAAGTTCAGCACCACCCAACTGCACTGTTTCCAACAGACAGAAGAGAAAACATCCGATTATTCCTCCGTCTGCAAACGTCAAAGTTAACTCTGCTCTCTTCAAGGTTTTTACATTTGCAGATGGAGGAATAATAGGATGTTAAATTCAATGTTGCGAGTTCAATCACTATTGTTGCGCTTCCCCTGGTTTACCAGTAGAGGTCATTTTTACTTGACACACTTAATTGAAAAAAGTCTTTTGTAGAAGTTAAATAAAAATACATCAGGCTTTGTGAGTTCTCTTCTTCCTTCATGATCACTATGGTTTGCTCTAATGTTATTATTTGTTTCCATCATCTTCATCATCCTCTGTTATTCATCCTCATCATCACCGCCATCATTGCATATTGATTTTCAGTGCAGCTCTCCAGGCGTGAGCTGACCTTTCATATGAGGTGCTCGTTCTTCAAGACTTCAAGAGGTGAGGGTGATTGATGTCTAATCTTTGATATCCTCTGAAGAAGTGCATGTCTGTGTGCGTGTGTGCGTGTGTGTGTGTGTGTGTGTGTGTGTCAGTGCGGTTTAGGACCTCCTACAGTTAAGGAACCAAAGGTCCTAGAGGTATTAGAGGAGGAGATCAGGGAGTCAGCTCTCTCTCTCTCGCACTTTCTCTCTCTCTCTCTCACACACACACACACGCACAGATAATCTTCAGCTTGTGTGCACACAGTGGTGCACGTTGCGGTGTCTCGGAGACCTCTTGGTGAGTTCAGTGGCTAGGCGTGGTGGGAGGAGTCGTTTGAACCTGGGGTTCTTAAAGATCACACGCACACACACTGACAAACACACCCACACAAATGAATGCTAAAAGGAGTCGTGTCACATGAGAGCTGTGTGATATGAGAATCTGAAGATCTGTCAAGATCAAAACAACTGTGTGAAAAGTTCCTCCTCCAGTAGTGTTTACAGTGTACACTGTCGACAGAACTGCGACTTTGTTCCAATAAATATGTGCTTGAATAGGAAAGAAAGTAAAAAAAAAAAGGGGATGGGAGAGTAGAAGTGATGTAAAAGTGATGGAGAAGTAAAGGGGGATGAGGAGGAGGGGAGAGATGAAGGAGAAGAGAGGAGTCTTTAATGTGCGTGAGTCTTGTAAGGTCAGACAGGGGCTGTGGAGGGGGGCAAAGGCTACGGCAAAGGTTACCATGATTTATTTAATCGCTGATCTGTCCCACTCACACACACACACACACACACACACACACACACACACACACACACACACGAATATAACAACTTAATCTTCTCTAGTCATTTACATTACAGTTACAGTCAGACTTTCTATTTTATGGTCATTTACATAAATATTTCTACCTTCCAATAAATGTAATAATAACTTATAATAATAATATTAATTTTCTTTGACCCATGCAGTTTTTGTTGTTTGGGTATTGCATCAAAAATACTGTCACTTCAGATCATTTGTTCCCACTCATACTGTAACAGTGAATGATAGATTTAGGCCATGTCCTCAGAGAGCAGTAAACCAGGCCTTACAGCTGGACGACAGCACAAACAGCCGCTAACTCCAACTCCTACCACAACAACTGCATCTCGTGAACTTTCCGGTGTTTTTGGCCTGATTCCCTGTTGGCTTTCCAACCTCACCTGACACTGACATGATCACCGGGTTTCCTGGAACGTGTTAAGAGGCACGGGAAGACTAAAGAGAATAGGAGAGTGGGAACACACACAGGAACACTCATGAAATATGGACGACTGTGGAATAGTCAACGCAATTAATGGAACTGATGAAACAGAACGCCCAAATGCTGCTGTCATATCACTTTATCCACACCCTCCTCCCCCCTACACACACACACACACACACACACACGCATGGCGTATGCGGACGAGACAGGGGGTCGAGTAGATGGATGGAAAAGATGACGGGAGGATGAAAGTACCACACCTTTTTTTTCTGCCGTCTGTGGCAGAGAAAGCCCCGAGGCGAGAGTTAACAAAGGGAAGCGACAGAGAGAGAGGAAGTGAAGGATAGAAAAAGAGGAACAAAAAAAAAGGGCGTCTCAGTGATGATGCCAACCTCGCCATCATCACCTTCCCCCTCTCGCTCCCTCCACGTCTCGCTCTCTGCGCTCTCCTCCGCTGCCTTGCTGGAGGCCTCGCTAGCCCTTTGCAGGGATGCGACCTTGGCGGTCGCTGAGCTGGTGTGAAGACAAGAAACAAACCATATGGGTGAGACAGAGCGAGAGATAGATGGAGAGATTCAAGGAGAGAGCGATCTAATCCTTCATTTGTCCCCGTGTTGTTCCTCCCCCTCCTCTCTCTCTCTCCTCACACCGTCTGGGCTGCATATGTGCTCCTTCACCCCCGTCTTTTGGCCGGAGCTCGGGCCAGTGCCCCGGCCACCTTACCCAGGGCAAGGGCTGCATATGTTGGGAAGGTGGGCACTACAGTGGGGGGATATGGGCTGGGTGGGCAGCAGATGGCTGAGCCCTAAGGCCTCTGCTGGTGTGGCCGGTGGTGAGTGTGTATGCGTGTGGTGGGGGATGGGAGCTAGGTGTGTGTGTGTGTGTGTGCGTGCAGGTTTTTGCTTGCAAGGTTGGATGGAGGGGCACCAGTGCAGAAGAACTTCTTCTGGTCGTGATGAGAGAAGAGGAGGAGGGCGGGGGCGGAGGAAAGAAGTGATGGCGACAGAGGAAGAGTAGATATGTCCAACACTGCTGAACAGTGACGAGTGCTACACCTCTTTACCTGTGTGTGTGTGTTTTACTTTCACTCTTTCACTCTCATCCTCAGCAACACCACATCATTTGAGTTGTCGTTTTCCGAGCGAGGGCCTGATCCAAACATTCCGATCATTAACGTAATTAGACCACTTACACTCGTCATGGACATCTCTACAATGAGAGCAGGAGAATCAGGTGTAGGGTTGTTCGGCCTTGATGGAGATATGTGCTCCACTGAGTCCTATTCTCATCTTTACATGCGTCTGTCAGCTGCTTCCTATATAATATTAAATACTATACAATATACGAACCAGCTGACAGACGTCTCCTGCACAATGCAGTCATTGGATAGGGTTTTGTCTATTTCTTCCGTTTGGTGGTTGTTGGGATTGAGTGGCTGTTAATGTCCTTGACATATGGATTAATTCATGCAAACATGTCTGTATGTAACCGTGTGTGTGTGTGTGTGTGTGTGTGTGTGTGTGTGTGTGTATGGCCTGTGGCACCCTGTCTCCTCTCTGTCCTCCGAGGAGGAGAGAGAGAGCGTCCACGCCGTCCTGCCTCACATGGGGGAGAGGGAGACACAAGATATCACTTTCGTCCTTCATCTCTCCCACAATCCACCTCTCCTGCTCTATAACAGACGAAGAGAGCGCGCCCCGAAGACGCTCGCAGGTATGACACAGCTGCCACGCTCTGAATCACATACACACACACACACCTTGGAGGTATGGGCCAGTTGCCATGCTCTAGATAATGGGCTGTTGCGGGTGTAGCTTGTTAGCCAGGCACAGCTGACACACACACACACACACACACACACACACACACACACACACACACATACACAAAAGAGAAAAACCACCAGTGCAGTTTTTCTCTCTTTATTTCTTCCTTCCATCTTCCCTGACAGTTTTCCCTGAATCTTCTCCTCCTCTCCTCTTTTACAGTCTTCTGCCTCTATCACTTCTCCGTGTCTCTCTCAGACAGATGGGTCGGCCCGCTGCTCCTGATGTTTCTATTAAAACGACATTACCGGCTGTAAAAACGTGTCGTATCATCCAGCAGCCCATTCATAACCATTTAGCTCGCACCTGTTTGGTAGAGAGGTGTGTGTGTGTGCATCATCTGTGCGTGACTGAGACATGTCAGCGACCGCCAACTGCACACGTCCCCCTCGTGTCCACACACACACTCGCACACACACTCACTCACTGAAGCGCACACCCCACAGACTCCCAGAAGGTCAGCCCCTCTGGGAATGTCTGTTTGAAGTAAGAACCTCTGTCGCGAGCTGCTGGAGGTCTGATTCACTGTCAGGTGGGTTTGTCTGTGTGTGGATGTTTACATACCTGTGTGTTTATGTGTGTTGAGTGTTTGAGTGGTTCATTACCTGCATTTCATATGCAGCAACATGTGAAAATATGTCATTTAGAACCTTGTAAATCTTACTGCTCATGGACCGGAGTGTGAGTGTGTGTGTGTGTGTGTGTGTGTGTGTGTGTGTGTGTGTGTGTGTGAGATTGTTGTGTGACGAACCCAGGCACTGCAGGCTGTGGCATGTCCATGCCTCCTGGTAATGGATACTAATGGCCATGGGCAGGCCTCCATGGAGCAGGGGGATAGATTTGTCTGTTTGACCCCATCCTGCTGCCCTCACCCCAGGAAAGGAGGGGGGCATGGGGGTGGGAGGCTCTATGGGGGTCTGGGTCACCATCAGCATGCATAACACTCAACATAAACACACACTGTTAGCTGGGTAAGTGACAGCAAAGGCACACAGGCTGAGATCACACACCCTGCCAGGTTACAATCGCTTCAGAGATCTGACTGCAGATCAAACAAACGTTACATTTCTATCATATTGTATCTGATGCACCTGACGCACGAACCCGTGTGCACGTACTCAAAGAAAAAGGATGAAACTACTTCCTGTTTAAAAACGCTCCTCAGAAAATAAAGCTCATTGGCCCCTGCAAGCGTCATTTCATCGATGACAAACGCGCGGATGCGTCACCGCTCACACAAATGACAAATGCGTTTGGATCCTTTTCAAAGTGGGCTCTTAAGACCGCCAGGCCCTTTGGAAGTGAACTGAGCAAAGGGCTTTCAAGGAGCTAAATGCATCGTGTGAAAACAAAATGTAATTCCTTATGCGTAAATGAAGCATCAATTAGCGCTTTGTCAATGCATTTCAAGGACCAATGAATTTCAAACTCTTTTTTTTCTTAAGATGTTTTTTGTGTTTTAAAATGTGTTTAATTGGTATCAGTTCCAGGCCAGAGACTGAAGGAGCTCACAGAGCAGCCAACCTCCAAATCCAGTATTCCTTTATCTCCAAGTAGGTGAATGTCAGAAAGAGGGGAGCGGTTCAGGTAAACAGGGCTCTCAGGGGAGAGGTGACCTTTGGGTTCACAGTCAGGGGGACAGAAACAGGAGGGAGAGGGAAGGAGCGGGGGGGGGGGGGGGGGGGGGGGCAGGCCGCGGGGGGGGGGGCAGACCGAGTGCAGGGAACAAGGCTGCAGAGAGGGGGAGGGAGGATAAAGCGCTGAACAAGAGGAGGACACAGAGGGGGCAAAGGTGGAGGAGATGGACAATAGAAGATAATAAACCTAAAATCCTTTGAACTGAAATAATCAATAATAATAATAACGGCTTCTATCAATGAATACTAAATGTCTCAGTCAGTGTGTTGATATTATTGTTTCTTCTTCTCCTCATATTTAACATGAGACATTAGACTCCAGCATCATAACACTACACCGCACTTGAATCCTCTTGATGGCTACAACCAATAGTGAAGTGTGTACTATTAGTACTATTTGTGCATCTGCTCCTCCTACGTCTTATATTCTTTCATATTTCCCTTTATCTGATATCGTTCTTCTCTTTCACTTTCTTTCCTTCATGGTTTATAGATTTAGAGTATAATAATGTCTTGATCCTACAGCACACTGACTAATAGGCTGTTGGTTGCTTTGTAAATAATAAGAATATGACTTGACTCTCTCTGACTTCACTTCTCTGTGCGTCTCCCACAGTGGCACAGGCAGATCAGTAGCCCTAGGGAAGTGCTTCGCTGTGGGAAGGAGCCTTGGCTTTAAGTGGCTCTAAGTGGCTCTCGCTGTTTGTCTCTTTAGTTGTTTATTTTCTCCTTCGCTCGCCCCGGGCAGGGAGGAGAGAGGGACACTTTGCGTCGGGGAAACCACAGCGTTGCCAGGCGGGGAGGTTTCATACAGCTTAGTAGCCTGCAGAGTTTACAAGTGAGGGAGGCACAGAGAGACACAGTGCAAGTGTGTGCAAGTTTATTACTGCAGTCTGTCAGTGTGTGTGTGTGTGTGTGTGTGTGTGTGTCGTTGTGTCAGGAGAAATGTTATGAAGATGTCAGAGAGCTTGTGTGCATTTTACTACGCTATTGTAGTAAAACACACACACACACACAATCAGTGGTGTGTGTGTGTGTGTGTGTGTGTATTGACCAAGCCAAAAGGTCCAGGCATGACCTTCTAAGGTGACATTATTTGCCATTGATCTGCCTCGGTTTCATACTTTTTTCTCACTGGGGCGACTGTACCAACAATCGCCCTCCATTGTTGTGTGTTTAAGCACAAACAGCTTCAAACTCCGCGGCCCCTCGCGCAAAAAGGTAAAACAATTGACCGTTAACCTGACTGACTGTTCTGGCATAAACTCAACAACAAATCATATAAAAGTATTCATCTTAGCACGCAAACCAAAATAAGGCCTCAAACTTTAAGGACTTATGGAAACAACTACACTGTACTGCTGATACAGCGTATTATCACACTGCCAGAATCAATTACAGGATATCTATTCAATTATATACTGGAGGAAGTTTGCATATATAGTACATGTATATAATCATCTGGCTTCACAGACAGGCATCAGTTAGTTAGTTTCAGCACTGTTTGTTGGCATGTGGTTCAAAGATGAAGGTAAAAAGGGGTTGAATGTCTCAATGTGACACAACAAGCAACGAGCTGTGAATTCATGCAAAATGCGTGTGTGTATTAAAGTGCGTATGTGTGTGTGTGTGCGTTTGCAAGAAGCAAAGCGAGTGCATCTTAGTGTGTAATGTGCACAAGGACGGGCAGATGTACCTCACACATATCAACACACACACACACACACACACACCTCACTGATGAACACTTCCACAGTGTAACAAGGATTACCTGCATGGCCTCACACTGTGCCTCTCACACCCTTGAAAACACACACACACACACACACACACACGCTTTTACAGTTGCTCATCTGTCATTGTTCCACCCTCCCTGTAACTTTCACTTTTTCTCAACCTCGTTCCACTAAACACACACACACACACACACACACACACAGGCTGAACACATACACACGCACACACGCACACACACGTCCCTCCAGTGTCCTGGCTGTCTCAACTTGAGCAGCAAATGAACACAATTAGCCACGGCTCCACAAACACACACTGGGGTATTGTTCTGCCCACACTCACTCAGACCTTAATCTGGTGTTCCAGAGGGACCCTCTGTGTGTGTGTGCGATGTGTGTGTGTGTGTGTGTGTGTGTGTGTGAGACGGAGAGAGAAAGATGTGTGTGTGTGTGCAGGAGAAGGTAGTGGAGGGGAAGCGTCGCAGAGCCCAGCTGACAGAAGGGGCTTCCAGGCCTTTTTCCCTCAGAGGTTTCCACGACGATGATCAACTCCTCACGCCTTAGTCCCCCCCCCCCCCCCCCCCCCCCCCCCCCCCCCCCCCCCCCCTGCCGTGGCCCATTCGGCTTGAACGCATTTTAAACACACACACACACACACACACACACACACACACACACACACACACACACACACAGTCACAGCCTTCGGTCAGAGCCAGATGTTACAGGCTGAACAAAGCATTGAGTCACAAGTTACTGTTCTCAACAGCAGGTTGAGCCTCAGGTCATTATTAGCACACACACACACACACACACACACACACACACACACACACACACACACACACACAGACAAGTGGACTCACTACATTGCACACTCACTGACGACGCTTGTTGTTCCTTCCCCTTGAGCTGCTGTGTGTGTGTGTGTGTGTGTGTGCTGCCTGCCTAATTAGACAGCAGGTATCTGCCTGATAAGATTTCTTGCAAGAACACCTACACAAGTGGCTGCCTAATGACCGCACTTTAAGATGCCTCCCAGGCCCCTCCAGCCGAGGCGGGCTCCAGGCCAGTTGCCGCGGTCACACCAGCAGCCCTGTGGCGTGCTGTGTTTGGCATCGCTGCTAAGCGACTGAATCCCAGTCCTCAGCCCGGGCTGCAGTTTCACATGCACAGCAGCGCCTCGTGACACCAAGTCATTTACACATTCCTTGAGTCAGGTTGCTAAGAACTGTCCTGACTAGAAAATAACAAATATTCAACACAAACAACCAACACAAATACTGTTTCTGCAGCTTTTCACCACGTTAACCACAGACAGCTCACATGATCAGATGTGTCAGACATATGGCGTTATGTCACATCGGGCCGATTCCGATGCATTGAAGTGTAAATTGCATAGAAAGTGGTGAAAGTGGGAGAAAAGCAGGACAAAGCTGCAGGTAATGAGGGAGAGCAGGGAGAAAGAGACGAGGTGAAGAGCAGTGAGAGCATCAAGGGCGCGGACTTTTGTCGACTTTTTTTTGTGCGTCTCTGTGAAGAGGGAAAACGTATTTAAAATAATGGACAAAGCAGAACCTGCTGGGTCAGAAGCGAAAGCCAACTTTAACAAATTCGCAGGAGAAGCGAATATTATACCATTTCGTGCCATCACCTGTTTTCGGTTTCGCTTGGCGCATTGAGTCAGTGTGTGAAGTTTCTGAGGAGCAGAGACCTCTTTGTGTCGCAGCCGTGACCGACAGCGACGCAGGGAGACGCAGTGGCTCGTCTGCCAATCTGACTCTGCTGTGTTTATGATGACCTTCCCTTCGGTGCGAGGTGCTGTTTGAGAGCCTCTGTCGCCATGACAACCGGACATTTTTTAGTGGCCACTCAAGTGTCTTTCTGCATGTCATTAGTATTTGTCAGATGTTAAGGCCACGCACAAGACTTTAAAGCAAAGTGTCGTTTTTCTTTTTGTTGCAGTCGTTTTGACCCTGTTTTCTAAAACGGTTTTCTCCTTGTTGCCTCACATGTTACCTTTTGCTCCTCAACACATGAACATTTACTCTTTCTTTAAATACCTCCACACAAAGAACGCTTTGAAGGTTTTCAAGACTGACACACTAAATGCCCTCTTCTCTCCTTCTGTCGCCCTGAACAGGACAAGGAGTTTTTAAAAAGTGCAAACGAACGTGACCTCTTTCTTAAGTGCGCTTGAAAGAAATAAAAAAAAAAACACTGAAAAAGTTTGCACATGTTTTAAATTTAAAATAAAAATGTCCACTTTCACCCTGAGCAGGATATGTAGCATGTAGGTTACCATGCGACATAAAAACACAAAAGATTTATTTTGTGATTCTTTATAGAAAAACTCTTTTGTTGCTTATAAATAAAAAGTCATTCCTACAGTATGGTACATGAAGGAGGAAATTCCATCACCATTGTCTGCTATATAGGAAGTAAGTCACTGTAAGACTATACCAGGGAGGCAAAACAGGAAGTTGAATAAATAATATAAATATATAAAAAAACATATATTCATCTTACTTGTTGATATAATTCACTGCACCATATTCTGCAGGATTCTATACAGACAGCCATTAACGGGTGGGAAAAAAATCTCTTTTTCCTTCTTTTTGCTGCATCGGCCTGAGTAACAGTTTCTCTGGTGGATTCAAGCGTTCAGATGAAAAGCTTTTCTTTTCTTTTTTTTTATCATGAGGTCTTTTTCTGTTCTCCTGTGAGTGACAATGAGAGGAGCTGAACCCTGTGAAGCACCACAGTGGCATTTGGAGTGGACACACACACCCCCCCCATACAGACTCACACTGTCATTACCATCGCTGCACTGAGCCAGAACTCAATCTCAAAGTGCACCAGATGTGCTCGCTCGTGCAATTATTCCAGCAAAGACACTGGCTCACATGTATTTATATGTGTGTGTGTGTGTGTGTGTGTGTTTGTGTGTGTGTGAGTGTGTGTCTTGTTGGAGCTGTAAATGTCTTCCATTGGAGCTGCTGGCTGACCTTCTCGTTTTTCATGTTTAGCCTTTCCCAGCGTTCACACCTTTCCTGCCAAGTCAACTGTCTCTCATCCCTCTATCAGTCTCAAAATATATTTCAGTCCCACAATTCCGATTTCCCCTCTCTCTCATGGCAGTCCCTGTGTCGCTCCGTCTCCGTGTGCTGCTGCGAGTGTACCCTGTTCTGTTCATTTTCGTTCATTTGTTAATTTTCCTCCTTTTTATTCTGTCTTCGCTGAAGGATGTATAAAAATAAAAAAATGAGCAGATGCAGTGAAGGGAAAGCTACTGTTGTTTATATGTCTGCTCCTGAATGTAAATGTGTGCATATATAATGTAACACACACACACATACACACGGGCACGCGAACATGTCCGTCAGCCGTGTCATCTCCCTCGTCCTCTTCCCTTCTCGTGACAGTGGTGCCAGCTTTGTTTGGGTAAATTGCTGCAGAGTCATTTGCATTTGTGTGTCCTGTGCTTACAACTTCACAATGTTTTTAATCGGAAAAATGTGCTAATGCTTTTGTGCTGGGGAAACCTGTACAATTGTGCGTGTGTGTGTGCGCGTGTGTGTGTGTGTGTGTGTGTCTGTGTGTGTGTGTGTGTGTGTGTGTGTGTGTGTGTGTGTGTGTGTGTGTGTGTGTGTGTGTGTGTATGGGGGAGTGTTGTCATAGGCCTTGTAATAATAGCAGAAGGTGAAGGTGGCAGGAGGTGAGAGCATGTGTCGAATTAATGCTCACTGCAACTATTAAGTCCATTTGCATTAGTCCATATGCTGCTGAAGTGCTGCCTGAGATCTGATTATTTTATTATCCCACTAATGTATATTAGGACGAGTCATTTTACTGCCTCACCAGGGACGTGATTTACTGTGAGAAATTCCCAGAATGCCCCTGGGCGATGGTGCAGGGGGTGGGGGCAGGGAGGGGTTGACCTCACAGAAGGACGAACACTTCATACACAAAACATTTACTTCAGTTCCAACTTCAGGTCCTAAAAAGCAGCTTTAATTGAGCAGGATGACAGACGATCAATCACCCTCTCTCACTCTCCTGTCTGTCCATCCTCTCTCTCTCTCTCTCTCCCTCGCTCCCTCTCTCTCTGCTAAAGTGTCTCCTCTCTCCTCCTGCCTCCTGTTAAATGCAGAGGCGTTTTATCCTATGATTAGTGTCTTGGTTGTTTGGTGGGCAGGCTCATTATCTATGTGCCCCGTTAGTAAAAGCCTTAACGATGCCTAACGAGACGTCTAATCAGACTGGTTTTAGCCACAAAGGGCTAATTGCAGCTGTCGCTCCAGTCGTCTGTTGAGCCAGAGAGATGCAACAAGACAAAACGGCTTGGATTTCTTAAAATGTGCACACACAAATACACAAAATCAAAACACAAACGCAAACTGTGTAAGTGGCTGTTTCAGTGTGCTGTGTGTTGTGTGTGTGTGTTTCACAGAGGGTTGTCTCTCTGTGGCTACAGAGCTGCAGGTTTTGACATCATGGGATGGACACACACACACACACACACACACACACACAGTATCAGTTACAGTTTCAGAGTTGAATTCAGTTTGGGTTTTTTTTTTTATCAACTTCTTCCTGTCACTATAAAGTGGTTCTCTAATGATATTGTAACACAGTTAATAGATAACTAACGATATTCACTGAGAAAAGGACCTGGCTTCATATTTGGATGTGAATTTATTTAGATGCACTTAGCTTCTCTTTGTAATGTAAATACTGATCATCATCACCGATGTCTAGAGCCTGTTGAATTGTGATTTGTAGTTGTAACCTATGACCAGTAGGTGGGGACACGGTCAGTCAGTCATCCCACTGCTGCTTTTCATCCATCCAGCAACTACTTCATTTACAGCATGAATCCATGGTGATTTTAAATTCATTCCAAGCAACTGCCCAAGAAAACAAACATCTGTATTATATTATGACAACACACATATTTACTGCATTAAACAAGATGCACCCTCTGAACAGATGATCCAACAAGTCTTCCAATGTTTATTTAACAACATTTTTATGACGTGAATACAACGTTATATTACTTCTCCTGTTGTGTATTTGTCCTACCTGAAAGTGCTTATCACATCTCCTGTGTGTGTGTGTGTGTGTGTGCGTGTGTGTGCGTGTGTGTGTTGACCTGATAATCTGTGTGCTTTATAGAGTGCTGTTCACACATTGGTCTCCCCTCTGATCCCAAACCCAAACAAAGCAGCACCGCCCCCTACCAAGAACACACACGCACACACACACATGTGCACACACACACATGTGCACACACACACGCTATCCTTTTTTTGGGTGATACAGTCCTTTGCTTGAGCGAACAAGCAAAAAATACAACAACCCTGATTCTGTTCAGCGCTTAAAAGAACAAGTTCAGCCTATTACCAGCATGACAAAGAAATGTATTTACAACAGTCCATCATCATCATCATCATCATCATCATCATCATCATCATCAGATACATCTGCCTGGAAACCACAGTCTCTCTGCTTCAGCCTGACCTGTCGATTTCTCTCTGTCTCTCTCTGTCTCTCTCTCTCTGTCTCGGTTTCCCAGAGGCCAGAGACTGATCACACACTGACTCCGACACAGATCCCAAACTCAAACACAGATTCTTTATCAGAGGACACACACCCACATAATCCCTGGACAACTACACCTGTGACTGAGTGCGATTTACTCTGTGTGTGTGTGTGTGTGTGTGTGTGTGTGTCCCTCATCCTGCATTTTAATTATCAAACCGCGCTCGCTTATGTTGAAATGATAATTTGCAGCAACGCGTGTTGCTGTGATCAGAGCAGATCCACATCCACGGTCACGCGGTTGACTTGACTTCTCCTATTCAGCATCATACGTCCAATTACAAGAATTTCCATGCAAATGGGCTGAATGGATGCGACTTCATCGACCTGCACCGATGGGAAAAGCTGCGAATGTAGAACTTTACCTTTTTGTAATTTATAGGTGTCATTCTTGACATGTTTGTGTTATAGATTCAGGTCATTTGCGACTCTACAGTATATGTATTTTATTGTATTCTGTCTTTTTTTCCATCAATTATGCAAACTATGTCGAGGCAACGATTAGTATCTTTGCTTTCACACAACATTAGACACCAGTTTATACTTGAACTGATAAAAACAAGTGTTGACATGCAACATGAGTCTAATAGTTGTGTATCTCTGCAGCTTTCCACAGACAAAAAAATCCATTTCCTGCACTGACTGGGTTTTTCTGAGCCCTGCTGATGAGGCAGAGTAGAAATAAATGTCTAATGATCACATGTGGTGTACTGAGGTTTCCTTGTTGATGTCAATTACATCTTTAATTAGTGCATGTGTAATGTAAATACAGTCTGTTTTGATTGCTCCTGTGCCTCCTGTCCCACAGTAAAACAGATTTTCTCCCTCATTAGGCAATCACTCCTTCAAGTGCCTCCATCCCATAGGACCTGCCCTGTGTGTGTGTGTGTGTGTGTGTGTGTGTGTGTGTGTGTGTGTGTTCCGTATGTATCCATATGGAAAATAAGCTGTTAAAAAATTCAAAAGATAACACAGCGGATGCAAAATTGGAGGAAATTGCATACGGCGATTTAAAAAAAAAAAAAATTACACAAATTATCTAACTTTTAAACAACTCAGCCTCTTTTCTTATTGACACCCTCTTTTATCTACGTCAAAGAGCAGGTAATCACCCCCCTTCTTTATGTGTCCCTGTCTACTGACCCATTCTGCCCCATCAAACTCTGATTGCTCCTTTAGCTGCTTTCATTGTTGAGGATGTGATTATTTATGTCTCACCATTATTCCCCCGGGGTCTTGTGTGAATGCTAAGGCACATGAAAGGAACAAGACTATTTGTTAAAGCGAAAGACTTAAATATCCCTCCAACGCTGTGAAAAGCCAGGATTTTGTTCCCCAAGAATTGGCGCCCTTTTATGTGGCCACGAGCGGACGGCGTGGTCGACCTCGGTGTGCACCTGCGTGGCCCTGATTTAGCTTCCGTGCGTGATCGCAACACTGGGAACTAATAAGAGCCGATCAAAGAGCCTGCCAGTGAAAAGTTTACTGTAAAAAAAAAAAAAAAAAAAAAAACGCGGCAGGACGCAGGAAAAGAAAGGGAAAGACATTCATGTCGAAAAGGGAAAAGAGAAACAAATGAGGCAGGGCGGTGAGAGAACACGATGCCATGTGTTGCACACCTGAGTCCTGAGAGGAGGGAGGGAGAGAGGCGGAGGAGAGAGAGGGAGAGGGGGGGGGACGACGATGGGGGAGAATCATTTCCACTACACGCTCATTAACGCCTATTCATCTGGAAGACATATCTGCACAGATACACTGCTGCCTAACTCAGACGTACTGACTCCCAAAGTCCCTGTGTGTCTGTGTGTCTGTCTGTGTAGTTGGACATGAACGCACGTGCATGTGTCCATGTGGGTCGAGCCTTTGTGTCTGCTCTCTCTATCTCTAATCAGATAAATGCCTCCTAAACCACTCGCGTTTGGATCTGACCTCCCTGCTCTCTTCACGCACCGTCGGAGGTTTTCTTTCTGCTGCCGTGCTCTTACTTTGAAGGCTGCGGCAGAAATTAAAGCGCTTTAACTTGAAAAACGCACAGTGTGTAGGTCGTCTTTGGATAATGGAAGATGGCATATGTTTGTCATACTACAAGGTCTCGCGTTGGGCTAATTAGGCCTTTTGATATCAAAAGCATTATTGAAAATGCTCCTTGAGATTAATGGAAAGCCACTGAAATGGACCAACAGCCAAGGACATGTATATGTATATGTATGTGTATGTGTATATGTATATGTATGTGTATGTGCATGAGCTATTATGTACAAGCAGTATGTTGACATATGTGAAAGTCTTTTCAGATTTCAGTGCCTCCGTTGATCTTTAAAGTCATAAAGGGCTAATGTGAGAGAAACAATAAGAAATAAAGAAGATCAAGAAGCAGAAAATAACAGTCGCATGTCAATAATGATGCAAGAAAATGGTTTCAGGGCCTTAACCAGAACCCGAAACTCATTCCAGTTCATACGTTCACCTCCAAAAGCAAACATCCATTTCCAAATGCTGCAAAACTTCCTGAATATCACAAACGCGTTCAATCAAACCTGTGTCGTTTTTTAGTTTTTAGTGAATTCGTCTCTACGCCTGTTTATGCGTTGACATTTTTGTGTGTGCATCGCCGGCCATATGCACGTGAACATTTGTGTGTGTGTGTGTGTGTGTGTGTGTGTGTGTCGCGCAGCTGGCAGCCTTGCAGACAGGTGGGCTGGCAGCTCTTCCCTTCCAAAGAGTCGTAGCCCCACAAATGTTCCCTCCTCCCCCGTCTCTCCATCTCGCTCCTCCCCCCTGTTGCCTTCCTCCTCGTCTCGTTAGCTGCTGTTTTTAATGCGCTGTCCCAATCTGGAGGGACATATGCAGCAGTACGCCCCCCCCACACACCCCCCCACCCCCTCATTCGGGCTCCTAAGAAATTGTCCCACATAAATATTGCAAATTAGTGAGACCAAATGGCCTTTTATGAATTCTTCTGTCACCAAAACGATTTCAAATGGCTGCTTTTATTCTCTGTCTGATGTGCATCTGTTCACGGGAATAAACAAGACAACAACAACAGATTTTTGCGAGTGAGCGCGCAGCAGAAGCAAGAACAATATGTCTGAACTTTATGCGATATATTCATCATAAAATAAAAATTGAAAAAAAAAAAAAAAAGATGGTTTGTTTTTGCTTGAAAAAGATCGTGGATATCTATTTGACAACACTGTGACATTCCCAAGCCGGGGATGTTCCTGTATGGATTTCCTTCCCAAACTGAGCTATTGTGTCGGAGCGAAACGCCGACACGCACACACACACACACACACAATGTCACCCTACCAGCTTGAGCATTTGTGCGTATGAGTGTGTGTACGCGTATGCGTATGTGTTTGTGTGTTGCAGACGACCGCGCCAGAGCCCTCTGCCCCTCTCTCCATCTGCTGAAACCCCCCCGGCTGGACCAAGGTCACTCCTCTCCTATCCTCTTGCACGGATGTGGAGCTGTGCACACACATCATGAGTGTATTTGCTGGTGTGTACTGATGTGTGTTTGTGTCTGAACAGGAAGTGGTGAAGGTATGGTTTAAAGAGACTGTAGGATTTGAAAAGGGAGGTAAATGTTTGTATAAACACAGAATATGTGATATCATTACAGGTGCCAGTTAAATTCTCGTTATATAATATTAGATTCAATTTTGCATGGTGGCTCCCTATTGGACCAACTCTGGCCCTATCGGAAAAGTCTGCTAATTAAGTCTGTCATGATTATAATTTAACAGCATAAGTGTTTTCATTGTCAGTGTCATTAAATTCATCTGGACCCAATAAATAAAGGATAAAACTGTTCTGTCTTTAAAAAGACAAGATGCTAATAAACCTGTTAGTGACAATAACATGAAATGTACACGGCAGACAAGAAAAAAACAACATCCCTCAAGCCCCCCCGGGCGCGCGCACACACAGACACACACACACACACAGAAACCAAACATTGACAGAGCGTTGCTTCTTCTCTCAGTCTTAAGACGTGCTCGTTCCCCCCAGAGGGAACAGACTGGGCACGCTGCCAGACACTGCCGTCCACTTAGCAGCTAATGGCTCACATAATCACCGCAACACACACACACACACAAACCAAGATTCACTGACTTCGGCAATGTGTACACACAGAGACACTGATAATTTCACCTTTCACCACACCTACACACGTCCTGAGATTTCTTTAGTGTAACAATCGAGAACAACTACGACAACAGGGTGTTTTCATTCATACACGTGAAGTTGAATTATGCATTTGTATGATTTCCAGTGTTTATGCTGATGGTGTCTGTTAACATACTGATGCCTGTGCAGGGAACTGTCATAAATCCTACAGTCTACTGCAGGCTCTCTTTATTTGCTTTGAGTCAGCAGCAGCAGCAGCAGCAGCAGCAGCATTTGTCATGTGGTAAACGGAAGCGTTTCTGATTCTGGTATCGACGCAGTACAAATGGCAAAGTCAACCCGTTCTTCTTTCATCACGGGCGAGAGACTGGAGAGGAGCCAGAGGCTGAACTCTCTTTGTGTTTCCTAATTAATCTATTCAGCACACCAGCCGCAAAATAACGGCCTTTTTGTCACTCTGAAGTTATTAAAAAAGAAAAGCTTGTAAAAGCCTCGGGTCAAAGAGGAATATAGATGGAGTGAATGTGTGTGTGTGTGTGTGTGTGTGTGTGTGTGTGTTTTAAATAAACAAGGTGAGACTATCTCCTCCCTTATCTGCTGTGTCTTCAAGGTGTACTGTTGGTTGGTCGATAGGGGAATGCACGCACACGCGCACACACGCACAATACGCGCGCACATGTGCGCATGTGTGTGTTTTTATTAATTACAGTGTAATTTGACATTCTCTGAGCTGAAGTATCTGGACTGGTTAGCGTGTATGCAGACTGGGGTTAGGCTGACTCACTTCCAGAGATGCACATTTTGGTTTTATAGTCCACAACATTAACGCACACATGGACACGCAAACGCAACGGCACACTGTTCTGCATACAGAGAAATGTCACCTTACTCTTGCAAGCTGTTAGCCAAGCACTTCCATGCCAAGCCACCCTGCCTCACTGGAACTTGGAGCGAGAAAATGTGTGTGTGTGTGTGTGTGTGTGTGTGTGTGTGTGTGTGTGTCTGTTGGACAGCTCTTTAAAGTAGAGAGTCGCCCGAGGCAGAGTAGGTTGAGCAGACGAAGACAGGCAGATAATGGAGGGGCATCTGTGTGCCAAGGACTGCACCTCAAAGTCACTCACACACACACACACACACACACACACACACACACACACACACACGCACAGAGGCATGACAGCATACAAACAAGCACAGCCACATACATAAGCACCTGAAACACACACACACACACACACACCCCGTGTCCACCATATATGTTGTTTTTTATGATCTCTACATTTATATGAAAGCTTTTCCAACATGTCACTTCCTCTTCCCTGAGTGTCTGTCTGTCTGTCTGTCTGCCTGCCTGTCTGTCTGTCTCACTGCATCCTCAGTTCGACCACACTTGGTACAAGGCTTTGACCCGGTCTCGTTCCACCTCTCTCTCTCTCTCTCTCTCTCTCTCTCTTTGTCCATTTTCCCTCTCTCCTTGTGTTTTCCCGCCTGCGCTCGCCCTCGCCGCTCTCTCTCTCCACTCACGTCATATCTCCCTTCAATTCCACATATCTTGAATTAGCTGCAGATAGCTTTAAGTACCCCGCAGTGCAGTCCAGATAGGCCCTTATTCACAGATTCACAGATACACTGTACAGTATATATATATATATATATATATGTGTGGGGTGAAGAGGCCACACACACAAACAGGGCGTAATGTGGAGCTGTATATGTTAAAGTGGTGACTGATGGTCACTGCACAGCATCAGAACATCTTTTGTCCATTACAGCTCCTCGTTCTGTCCTTCACGTTAAATTAAGTCATGGATGTGATTAATCACAAAAGCGATTGTATAGACCTGAAAACGAGTTCCTGTTTGCAAACTTTCTTGCTCACTGCAATAATAATAATAATGAAATAATAATTTCCACTTGTACATTCAGTTTCACTTGATATTGTTGCTCCAACCTCCAGTGTGCGACATGTTTTCAGATTTATCTCCTGCATGTGTATATGATCATCCTTGGCTTCACGTCCACACTCTCCATCCATCCACTCTTTTGGTCTATTTGTTTTCTTCATGAACACTGAGAGAAAAAAAAAGGTTCTTTAGGTTTCTATGTGAATTGATTGTGTGTGTGTGTGTGTGTGTGTGTGTGTGTGTGTGTGTGTGTCTGAATTTTAGATTCGGCCCTATTATTTCAAGTCTTTTCAAACCTTGCTATTATCCCTTTGTGTTTTTTGGAAAGGACGCCCCGGTCACCTCTGGCCTCAGTGTGTGTGTGTGTGTGTGTGTCTGTCTGTTCCTCTGGCTGGACGAGTTGCAGCAGGAACATGTGTGTCTCCTCCAGAGGAGAATGGCGTGCGTACATTAATGACTGTTTTATGTTTCTTGCTATCTGAGTCTCTTTTATTCGCGCTGGCCATGACGGACTAATATCCGCCTGTCAAACAACTTCTATTCACTCCGCTAACACACTGGAGACTGATACTTAAGACACAAAAAAACACACACCTACGTAGAAAGTACTCATAACCTCCTCGGCAGATTAGTGGGTGGTGAAGGAGCCACACTGGGCATTGTGTACTGTTCTTGCTCCAATCAATTACTATTCATTTATTCCGAAAGGAGTGACCGTGTCCTGATCTGAAGAGGTTTTACAACTAGTCTGCGTTTCATTCAAATCTTTTTAACAAAACGTTGTGCTGGTTTATTCTCCACCTACCTCTGTCACCTCCTCGGCTCTGTGTTCACTTATTTCTTTTGTCTGAGCCTTTTTCTCCCTGTGCTCCTTTCTCTTTTCTTTTGTCAGCATCTTCCAGCGCGTCTCCTGCTTTCTGATTACTCCCCTCCCCGGTCCTCCCCCCCTCGTCAGCCTGTCCTTCCCCATGTCTTCCCAGTCACCCCCCACCTCACCTGCACGCTCCCTCAATCCCGCCTTTTCTTTTATTGACATTCATATCTCACAAAACTCAACAGAATTCAGTCGTCAAGATTCATTATCTCAATCCTCGTTTACTCGCTGCAGCATCACAGGCTAATGTCACAGACTAATGTTGTTGATCTGTCATTCTTGACTTAAAGGATGCACATACTCGACATCGTTCTTTTCATTTCGCACCATATTTGTATTCAAACCTCACACTCAGACAGTGTGTGTGTGTTCAGACGCAGCCTGTAACATCTTCCACTGGAAAACTGTCACTGTCTCATTTGTCGCCCTTGTATTGTTGGTTGGCGCCGGCGAGGTCGACAACAACAACTTTTTTTTAACATAAATCATTTTTAACTTTGTGATCACGGGATGACTAATGGCTCACAAAAGAGTCAACGAGCTACAGAGGAGAAACAGTAATTAGGGCTCACAAGTTGGCTTGGCCTTTTTTAAAGGGTCAGAAGTGGTAAAGGTTTGAAACCACATGGGTGATTAGTCTTGATGATGACCACGTCATACGGCTCAAGCCCCACAGCAACTATTAAATGAACTTGGAGATGGGCTGCAGTCTGCAGCTGTTTCCAGTGACACAATTTCACTTTGAACCTCAAGATAAAGTTCGGTTTCTAAATTATATTTCAGACTTTTCTTGCCAAACAAGTGCACATAGTGACAAACACAGGCATATTTCATACTTTGGTTGCATTTAAGGGTGTTACTAAAAGTACCGGGAAATTATCAAACGTTTTACTTCACCAGTTCATGACTCCTTGTGAAGCCCTGGTTAAAAAAAAAAAAAAAAACACCCCTGATTTTAAAATCCTGTACACACTCACCACGCAAACTCCCACAGACCCATCTCTCCACTCCACTGTGTCCATGTAAAATATGTAGGAAAACCTTGCCGTCCTAATAACATCCAATTTTAAGCCCTCCACATCCATTACTATGATCCCCCTCCCCTCTGTGTCTTTCACACACACACACGCACAAACACACACACACTGCATTAGCCTTGGGAGAGAACAATATGTAGTAGTGACATTGGTCTAAATGGGCTGCTTTATAGTGAGCCTGTGCGTTTGTATTGGGTGGCTATGTGAGAGGGTTTATCCAGTTAGTTCATTTTTTTAAAGAGACAATATGTTTAAACATTGTACAGAAAGTCAGGTTCCAGATCTGATTGGAAAAAAAACTGAGGAAGGTTTCATCCTTTTTTTCCTTATATTTTTTTTAATAACATTAAACCTGTAAATTAATATTTACAAAGCCTAAAGAATGAAATTAAGGAGAAAAACGTATTACGTTTACAACAAAATTACACAATGCCGCTCCGAAATGATTTACACTGCAGTGAAATAACACACAGAGGTGTGTTACTTTGAACAGAGGTGCCATTTTCATTCAGCAAAAGCCAAATTAACATGTTGTAACGTGAGCGAGCGAAAAGTCATTATCATAAATTAAGAGTGAACAGACATTATGGAGAGCTCTGCCCCTCCCGGACACTTTAAAAGGCCACTGTTGTGTGTGGTGTGTGAAACGGATTCATTAAACTGATCCGTTTAGTGGAATCACATCATTAATTGCGTTTGGTTTTCAGGTCATTAAAATCCTGAATGATGCTTTCATGAAGAAATATTTGCGAGCCGTATAGTCATTCACTCTTTCAGTATAGAATAGAATAGAATAGAATAGAAAATGCAGATTAATCTATTAATTTTGTCAACATTCATTTAAATCACAACACTCTCTCCTAACTCTCTCTCCTGTTTGCCACTTATGACCCCCCCCCCCCCCCCCCCCCCCCCCCCCCCCCCCCCCCCCCCCACCCCCCCCCCCCCCCCCCCCCCCCCCCCATATCTCCCCCCCCCCCCCCCACAATTGTACGGACCAACAGGTCTGGCAGACAGAAAGAGGTCAGACTTCTTATCTGGGCTTCATAATGGTTTCTGAAGAGCAGAGCACTGTGCATGGCAATAATTAGCAAGCCATCGGACAATAGATGCTGCATAATCA
Organism: Trinectes maculatus; assembly: GCA_016785345.1. Classification (NCBI taxonomy): domain Eukaryota; kingdom Metazoa; phylum Chordata; class Actinopteri; order Pleuronectiformes; family Achiridae; genus Trinectes; species Trinectes maculatus. The sequence continues at coordinate 121,289 of JAFBJQ010002205.1, forward strand.
GGATGGAGATGTATGCTGTCTGCCTGTTTGCCTGTCTGTCTGTCTGTCTGTCTGTGCCTTTCCCAAACAAACTAAACACTCATCATACTCCTGTTTCCTTGGAGTATGCATTCATTTGTGGAGCTTTTCATTTTCTTTTGTGTTGCAGGGCAACTAACTACTCGGCCACATTACTTCCCTGTTCTCCTGCTTTCTCTCGGTGTCTTCATGCTGAACCCAGCGATCTTCCTTCTCTCGCTCTCCGAGTCACTGAGGTGATTTAGTGAAAACGTCTGACTGGTCGACAAAACTGACTTCAATCTACACCAGGGTCAAAATGTCTCCGTGTTGGTGTGTGTGTGTGTGTGTGTGTGTGTATGTATACAGGGTCAAGACTTTGTGCAAGTGATTTTGTGACTGTGTGTGTTTTAGTGTGTGCACACTAAGTTTGTGAGTGCAGGGTCGACAGCAGCGCCTACACCAGTTCAAACTTAATGTCCCCTTTATGTTTCCTTCAGTTTCCAATACATCACACTTCCCATCTCTAATTATTCCGAAGCGGAAGTCCACCTCTTCAGCATAGAGACTGATGTCCACTGGTTGATATGGGTGACTAATAAATTGAAAAGCATAAAATGACAGTGTTAAGGTTAAGGTACCTTCAACACTGACATTTTTATTATTTAATGATTTCATATATATATAGATTCTCGTGTGGAGAGGTGGAGACTGAGGAGAGGGCATCACTGCCTGCACCAGTTAACATCGACTGCAAGCTGCAACTTCAACATCAGCTATCAATGTTTAAAGATAAAATAAAAATTATAGCGTTGAGAATAATCACACAAAAAAAAATTCCCCTGCAATTTATGGAGAGCAGGCCAAATGAACTGACCAAGGACACACTGCAATCTCTAAGGCGCATGACTGAAGGATGTGCTGTACAATGGCAACGCTATGCGGACACATGCTCATTTACATATCAATGCAGAAAGGCAGCAATATAGCATTTGCATCTGGTCTCATTATGAATTATTTGAACAAAAATACAGAAACATGCAAAGTATATTTAAAGGACCACGCCGTGATATTTTAGTCTAAGGTCAGGCTGATTGTAAAACCAAAAAAGGCGAATCTCTGATGCCACACAGACACAAATCAGTGTTCATTTACATTGTTTTGCTTGTTTTTAATATTAGTTGGATTCAAACTGCTACAGTTAACCAACTTAGCCACCGCTTATTCCCATCGGCTTAGCAACAGAAGGTTATGTGACGTGTGTTTGAAAATATTCAGGCACATTTTCCCTTCAGAGCGCAGAAAAACATGAAACTTTAAAGCAGGACAAGAGCGAATAAATAAAAATAAAAACTTAATAAAACACACTTGTTTTCTTTAACTCTGTCTGGCTCTCTCCTTTGTGAGGAACACACATGAGAGACATATTTTCTCCCTCTTGTGGCATCAGAGAAGAGTTCAATAAAAGATGACCTCCGTCCAAACACAGGTTTCTTTCAAAGTAATCGAAGAGCAATTAAGGAATTTGTAAAGAAACCATAAAAAAAAATCTCGATTCAACTATTTAAAGTTGGACATCTTCTTTTAATTGAATCAGCATTGAGGATAAAAAAAAAGTTAATTAGTTTTTTTTCCCTGCTATTGGTGACTTTTTATGAGGCCGCAACAATTTGCATAATAGCACAGCTATGTCTGTTTAGGACCGAACCAAGGTCAACACCTTTCTATTTATCTATCGCAGCAATTTTGCAAGAGATATTCACTACTTACGATTGTGAAATTCGAAATGAACTTGAAGTTTCCTTGAATACTGCCATTGGTGGGAGCAGACTGTGTATCGACAGTGCATTTATGGACAGCAGGGAGGGAAAATGAAGATGTTCTCACAAACTCCTGAGAACACACACGCAATCCCACACACTCACATCGTCCCCGTGGCCTTTGTGGCAAGCCGTGCTTTTATTTTTTTTTTTCCTTTTTTCAAATTTGCATATGGGGTTGTTAATTTTCTCAAAGCCGGGGACTTAATGAGTGGATGGCCGAGAAGCTGAACGGGATGCAAATAATAACATTTGATAATGCAGAGCCACAAAGGAGTGGGAGAGGCCTCCCATTCACCGAGATGGGACTTGAGGTAAATATGCACAGTAATTATATATCAGTGCACTTTAATTATGAGGCTACACAGGGAGCGAGCAGCAGAAACAGAGGGAAAGATGAACAGAAACACACTGAATTAGACGTCTAAATTAAACATCTGAAATAAAGAGGAAGACTAAGTGTGGGCCACCTCAGAGAGGTATTAGTGACAAACCCGGAGAGGGCGACAACGATTAGACTCGGACACACACATACAATATTTGCAAACACACACACACACACACACGGAGTCAAACATGCGTGCAGAGTGTCATTTCACGACTGCATGTGTGTGTGTGTGTGTTTAAAGAGACATCAATGTCCGGATGAAGTAATCCTCCAGTAAATGGCACTTATTATAGAGGAGAATCATGAGTAAAGACAAATCAATAATCTCAAGGAAGAAGCTTTTCTGTGTGTGTGTGTGTCGGTGTTTCGGTGTGTGTGTCAACATTTTGACTGCGGCACGCGCATTGATTTTAGTCGCTGGCTCCACTCTCGCACTTAAACAAGCCGCAATTGCGATGACATGTGTTCCGGACAAAAGACTGAGGCAGCGATGCGTTCAGTGTGAAGGATTTATTTTCTGTTTCTCGCTGGTTTCAGACCCAGGTTTGATTTTCACACTGCAAAAAGCTCCAAATGAAACCAGACACTAATATTTTTGACTAATATTAATTTCTACTATATTGAAAGTGAAACTGGGTAAATCCTATACAGATGCAGTGGGATTGGTATCAACCTGTAAATGTGAGCCACATTAAATAAACTTTATTTGTTATTGTCATAAAAGTCAAGGTTTCTGCCAAGGCAGGCTGCTGACTTTAGCTTTTAGTGCCACAGCTCTCCATATCACCTTACATTACCTTCACCCCATCATTACATTCACGCAGTGCGTCCAAGTTTTTTTTTTTTGTTTTTTTTTTTTAGTATAGTAAAATAAATAGAGCAATTATTTTTGAATCTATTCTATGAATCAACCAGTTCTGGGGGAGACATTTAGTGAGAAATCTGACAGATGGTGTGGACAATCAAATTCAGGACACACTATGATACGTGTGTCTGCACACAGCCACTGAGGGAAGTACAACGCAAATAACTAATACTCAGATACACGTACACGCAAATAAAGTCAGTGCCTCTTCACACCGAAGACCAATAATCTGACCGTTATTCCTAAAAGAGGAATGAAGAGGTGATGAGAAGAATAAAAGAATGGTATGTATGGTTCCAGAGGAAGAAAAGGATGGATGGATGGATGGATGGATGGATGGATGGATGGATGGATGGAGAGAGTGCTCTTCAGAATGGGGATGAGGAGGATGAGGAGTGGATATTGAGTGGACAGATGTGCTCTAATGTGTTTTGGCCTGGTCTCTGCAAGGACAAAAACATGAGCGCACACACACACACACACACACACACACACAAACACACGCACACACACAAAGTCAGTCAGCCAACATATCTATTATCTGCTCCTTTATGATGCACTGTGGTGGAAGAAGAAAAAAAAAGAGTCCTCCTCCTTTTTTCATCTTTGTATTCCTCTCTTCTTTTTTACTCGTGTTGGCGTTTGCCACTCGATGCCACGACCGCGTCGACAAAAGACGCGCACATGCACAAACATTTGCTCACACAGATACACAAAGTCCCTGTTTACATGGAAAGAAACCTAATGTGTCATCGAACCATCCGCTGCTGATTTCAGCCAATCACACAATTAGAGAGCTGATGACCCATCTGTCCACATGATTGGCTGATGGATGTGCCCGAGTGTTTGTGTACGTGCATGTGCACGTGTGTGCGTCTCAGTGTGAATGGGTCCGACGAGCCCCCAAACACATCTAGCCAGTGACAATTTTCTTTTGTTACCCGCAGCCACCAACATTTTCCGAGAGAGACACGGAGCTAATGCGAGCGCATGAACAACTTAATAGCACTTGAACCAGTTTGCCAACTTGGAGAAATGATTTCATTCAATTAGATAATTCTCCCCCTCCCTCTCACGCACGTTCTCTTGTTCTGTGGAATGAGTCATTTGTGATATAATAGCCACATAATGGCTTGAAAGCGGGTTCGGCAGGAAAAAAGACAGATGTGGGGTGAATAAAGAGTGAAATGGTGAGGCAGAGCAGGGTCAAGAGTCGACGCTGACACGCAGTGTGCGCTCCCGTCACGACTTCCATACATCTGCATAGGAAAAACACACACATTGCAACAAACACACACACGCACACATGTGTGGTTCTCTATTTGCTGTCCATTAAAAGTGCGTGGCGCTGCGCGATAGGAGAAGCGATAGCATCTTCTCTGATGGTATCTTTTATCGAAGTACACGCGTCCTTCAGGCGTCCATCACTCTATCGCTCCTCTCATCTCTCCTCTATCTCTCTTGCATCCTCCTCCACCTCCTCCTCTCTCCTCACCTTGCCTTGCCCCCCACCCCCGCCCCCCACCCTCCTCAGGTCTTGCTCATCATCAGTTTGCCTCGCCAGCATCTTCCCATCTCATGACTTTGGAGACCAGGGTTTATTTTTATTTTCAGTTCTGCTTCGCCTGTTAATTATTACTTTTATCTGCCTTCACTTTTATTTCAATTACTTTTCTGTTTAAATCATACAAATCCATGAACAAAGGCAATAGACAGACACGGTTACGAAGAGACAAAATGCACACGCTAATTAATCTACGTTTTCCTAATAACAGATAATAACTCTGTCAATGTGTGTCGAGAAAATGTTTGTGTTATTTGGGTTTTTATGTTTTAGGTTTGACTCGACAACAGTTTGCCGTTGCCTGAGTGCGTTCAAGCATCATATACGAATCGAAGAAGCCTAAAAGCCATTTTTCCATTAGCAGATGTATTCTCAACTCAAATTAGCCATAGAAAACGTGATGTTCAATTTCAGAGTCAGGTTCACTCTTGACCTTGAGAGCAAATACACGGTGGTTAAATTAACATTCAACATGAAGGTGCGGTCCTCCATGTTCCCAAGAAAGGGAATAAAAACGCTGAAAAAACAGAACAGTGGAAAACCTCATCATTAAAAAAATAAATAAATAAATCACAGAATGTGCGATGGCGAGGTGAAGGTCGATTAACCTCCACATGGAGGCGGTTCCTCTGAAGATGTGGAAAAGCAGGTTCTGGGTAAAGTTGAACAGGACCTGAGTCCCTTAAGCTGCTTTTAGACGTTGCTATGCTATGTTCGCTGTTGTAAATATAAAAGGAGGCAGTTCTGCAGGGTCTGGAGCTATGAGTTAACTGTCGTTCATTAATTTGAATCTATACTGCAAATCATTCAATGTCTAGATTTAATAAAACTGTGTTTTTCTATAGAAGCAATTGATTGTATTTGATTTTCTTTGTTTGCAAACACTGGTTTTTGCTCACACACCACCTTGTCCATTGGAAGGGATAACTATGCACCACACACACACACACACACACACACACACACACACACACATATACAAGCGCTGAATTCAATTTCTAATCAATTTCTGCATTTTTTTCAAGTGGTCACTTCAGGTAAAAGGCTGAATTGTCTGATCGCTTCTATCAAGGATTTCTGCTAAGTACTGTTCTCTGCTGAGAGGAGGAGGGCGGGGGGGGGGGGGGGGGACACGGTGGGGGTGGACACGGTGGTGGGCAGCGTCTCTCTACCTCTTGTCTCGCTCTGTCTTTCTCTCTTTTCTTCATCACCTTTATCCACGCACCCACACAGATGCACACACACGCACACACACACACACACACACAGCTCCTCCAGGAGGCAATCAAGCTCTTATGGAAAGGTTGGAGTAGTTCATTTGAACGCCATGCACTGAGTGGTTACTTGAGTCAGGAGGTCATGTCTTAGCCACCACCCCCCTCTTGCTCCTAATCATCTTCCATTACCCTATTTGTGTGTGTGTGTGTGTGTGTGTATCTGTATGTGTCTGTGCGCACGCGTTTGTGCACGTCTGCATTTTTATTCTCATGTGTGTTTTTGTGTTTCCTTGAAAAGTAAAAACTGTACGTTTGTGGTTGTACTTGTGCGTACACACCGTATGCATGGCCCTGTGATTAATGCGTGTTTGCATATGAATGCTGCAGGTGCAACCGAGTTTATGTGTGTGTGTGTGTGTGTGTGTGTGTGTGTGTGTGTTAGACAAGCAATGCTTGGGCCACAAAGGTGATGGAGGAAATGATGGGGGAGAGAGAAGGGGAGAGCTGAAGGAGGTGACGCATGAGGTGGCTGATGGGAGGGTGGGAGCAGGGTGAGGAGAGGAGAGAGGGCACGAGGAGACCAGGAGGTGAAGGAGGGATGGAGAGAGTGAGGAAGAGAGAGAGAGAGCTCTCGAGAGGAACAGGCTGTTATTTACTCGAGCTCCTTCTCTGTCTCTTTGCACTTTGAACAGTTTTGTGGGTTTGACACAAAACAACAACAAGTGACCACAAGCCACAGTCGTAGATTGTGCGTTTTCTTCCACCAGTTGCAGCTTATCCTCTGGATGCAGACGAAGCGTCTGTCACAATAAACACGGTAAACACGGTAAACACATGTAACACGGCGCAGGCCGAACACGTTCGAGTCCCGTCACTGAGCCTGTGCAGACTGCAGCTGACGGGTGATGATGTATCGTCTCCAGCTGTAGCCATGCCCTTGTCAAAACGCTACCACTGTACCCACTGATGGATGGATGGACGGCAGGATGGAGCAAAAAAAGAGAGGAAGAGTGGGTTGAGGAAAAAGGAAGGAGTGATGAATGGAGGCGGTGCAGAAAGCCTGGGAAGGTGTGATTGATGGAAAGGGGGAGAGATGGAGGAGACGGCAGGTGACGGGTGAAAGACGTGTGTGTGCATCACTTCCTGCTTTACACTCAACGTTTTTAAAGGCAAATTTCATATTAGTGTTTGTTGTTTTTTTTAAACACATGATGAAAAGAGAGAGAGAGAGAGAGAGCGAGAGAGAGAGATGTGTGTTTAAGGGTTATAAAGGAGCCAGTCTCTGCACATGCTGATTATAAATCACTGTGATTCACAGCAGGAGGCACAAAACACCTCCCCTCATCCGTCTTCTTCCCCTCCACCTCTCCCTCTCTCTCCATACACCACTTTCTCCTTTGCACCACAGGGAAGTGGTCTCTGACACGGGGCTAAAAAATGAAGTCAAGAGGTGGCAGAGCCTCCACCTGGAGGAGCATCGGGCACAAAGGGAGGTCAGGTCCACTTCGTGTCGTCTCAATACAAATCACTAAACTGAGAGAAAATACTGGATGTGATCAGCAACACAAAAAAAAGACAAATATACAGTAATGCTGCTTTATCTCTGACAGACTGGAATCACTATGTTTTCATGTTTTAAGTGTTCTCATCCTCATAGCCACTTCAGCTCTTTCCCACCAGTCCTCCATGACATCTCCCCTGTGACCATCTCCAAACAGTCATCCAGCCCAAGCATCTCCAAGACACACACTACATCCTGAGAGCCCTTCTCCACTTCCTCCTCTCTTTCCTCACGCCTTATCTCTCCTTCTTGCTGCTTCCTGTCCTTCCTCCTCCCTCGTGTTTATTATCTTCAGACGCCCTTGTTTCCTCCCGTCCGTCCGTGTTTCATTTCAGTGCTGGTGTTTGCTGGTTTCACCTTTTTAAGAAGAACAGCAATCAAACACAGTCTCCCTCGTCTTCTGCGCTCATCCCTCGCTCCTCTCGTCTTTCCAGAGGATTAATCCGCTTATTTGTTCTCCTCATCCTCTGGGAAGCGTCCTTGTTCCCTCGTCTTTTATCCCCCGTTTCATGTCCTTCCATTCTCCTGTCTTAGCAGCTGTTGTGTGTCACTTTGCCAAACCGCTGGTAACATGACAAACTTATCGCTCCTGCTGCAGTGTTTACTTTCAAGTGTTTGTTAAAGGGAACATGGTGAACATGACACGTGTTCACACTGGAAGAGGCTCAAGCTTTTTCCCGTGGTTTTTATGGAACAACGTATCAAGAAATGTATAAAGTACAGAACTTTACAGCTCCCTGTGGATCATTACCTCCTACTATCAAAACAATAGCCCTTCCAGGATTTTCCACCATAAAACAATAAGAAAGGAAACTCTCCAAGTCACTTGGAAGGTAATATTCCCCCGATCTCATCATTCCCACTGAGGATCACATTGTTCCAGCGAGTATAAATAGAAATCAAGAAAAAGTAAGCCGGAGACACAAACTTTTTCCCCCCCTTTCAAAACGAATCCACTTTTTAAAACCAGCTTCGTCCAAAACCGATAAGCCGGGGAATAAAGTTCCACTAATGCCGGTCCATGTTTTCCTTCAAACGGGCCTTCAGTCGCAGTATAAAGGATGCTGTCTTGGCTGCCATGACGCCGTATAGACAGACGCTATGGCACTAGAAAGAGACGCGTCGGAAACCATATGCTCGCTTGAACACAATGGCTGCCACGTAGCCGCGTCTATCCTCAAGACGGCACAGGCAGGCGCACAAAGACACACACTCAGGTGAAGCTGTGAACCCACACATCATATGTATATATAAAAATAAATACACATTATTCTCCATTCAAAGGTAGAACTGTGCCATTTAGGGTCAGGGCCTTATATGTCACTGTCAGTGTTTATTCTTCTGTTACATTATCTTCTTTCCTTTTCTTCCGCCTGCCTGTTTGTGTCTCTCCTCTGCTTCTGTGCCATGCGGTGAAAACAGGACGCGTGTGACAGACCAGGAGGCTCCTCACTGTCCCTGGGCACCGCAAGTGTGTGTGTGTCTGCGCACAAGCACACGTGCGTGCATAAATGTGTTTTTCTTCATAGGTGTGTATGTGTGAGTGGGATAGATGGACACAGCTGTCGGTGTCACACTTCCTGTCGTCCCTTCACTGACCTTGTGTTGACCTGGAAATATTCCTCAACACCATGGCTGAAGTCTTCCTGTTTGGTGTCGCTCCAGGGCTAAGTAGCTCGCCTCACACACACACACACACACACACACACGCACAAATGCAAAGGTCTATCTGCTTTTGTCTACAGACGGTCAAAGAGACAGGAAAAGGAAATGGTGTCAAACCGTATCAGATACATGCACTTTTCTTGCTAACTGTCTCTTTCTGCCTTTGACCTCACACTTCATCCGTACAGAACATGGCCTCACCTCGCCTCTCGCGCGACCCTGCGTCCACCACAGACACCTGTCATGCTTCTTGTTTTTTTGACCGAGTATCCTCATGAGGACAATTAGACTGCGACTAAATCAATCACACTGACAAAGATCCACGAAAAGCATCTTCTCAGCTTCAGTGACAGTCGCTTCACGTCTTTGCCGGTGTCATGAAACCCACTCCTGCTATTCTCCTGTGAGCCGACGAATAAACGAGCAACAATAAATGAATAACTAGTAGTATGAATAAAAACAAAGGATGACATGACCAATATGAATGGCCCTCTAGATGTACTGAGCTGTGTGTTCTTTTTCTGCACAGGCATGTGTAACATGCTTATGTCAATGGGATTTGAAGGGAGTCTGGGATGTCCGGGGACAAGGGTTGGGAGCAGAGCTCCACCGGAGAGGCCTTGTCGGGCGTCAAGGCCTGGGGCTCGCCTGAAGGCACAGCCCGTCTGGAGGAGCCCTTTGCTGGGCAGCAGCTGAATAAAAGATGGAAGTGAAGTGTCAGTCTGGAAGGCCAGGAGCATTGGGAGAACCAGCATCTCAGCTGCTGCCGGATGTGACAGAAAGTCAGAGACATTCGACAGAGGGAGCTGTAATATTCACATCGTGTATAAGTTTCCATTCACATTTTTTTGAATCTTGAAAATGACTTTTTAAAAAATGTTCAAATCAGTGACCTGTGTTTATATATCGTAAAATAGTATCTATTTTAAAACGAACAATTCTCTCCGCACAGTGCAACACCCTCTTTCATTCTCTGTGCTGTAAAATACATGCGTACGACATCATATGTGTGTGCTAATGAGTTGAGTGTGTGGGCAGGAACGAGTACTGTGTGTTTGTGTGTATGTGTGTGCGCGCAAGTACTTTGCATTTGAATAGAGCCTGAAGAGCCCCAACGTGTTGCACTCGCAGCGTGCACAAACACAGCTAGTGTTACATAAACACCTTTAACACCTTCTCAAGTGTGCGTCCAGACACACACACACACACACACACATGTGAGTTCATACACATTAATGGCGACGGCAAACAACAAGGATGTGGGATAATAAACGAATACGGAAAACAGGTGGAAAAAGACACATAGGAGGAAGGTTTGGGATAAAGGGAGAGGAGTGTGGTAAACGACAGGAGACAGAGATGGAGGGAGGAGCTCATCCTGTGTTAGTTATCTCAACCTCTCAGTGTTAGCTGATAGAATTGAAGTGTTTAGCATATATGCTAATCATTCACACAGGCGCTGGATTATCGCCACACTCTGCCAAGAGTCCTCTCCCTCTGCCCGTTCCTCACATCCACTCCTCTGGCGATACCTTGCTCTTTACCTTTCCACTCATCCCTCAGAAACCCCTCTGTTTATCTTCGTCTTTTGTTCTTCATCTCCATCTATCTTATTTATCCATCCACGTTTTTCTCTTTTGTCTTTTTCTATCCATGCTCTGTATTTCCCTCTCTATCTGCTGCTCTCCATGTCAAACAGGACAACAAGAGTTGTACGCCTGATGGACGCTCACACACAGTGATGGAGTCGGTGCGGTCTAATAACAGATAATTGGTCATCACGGGTGGCGAGCTGAGGAAAGCTCACTCTCAGAGTAAATCAAACGGAGTACTGTATATTAGTGTGCAGGTAAGAGAGGCAACGGAGAAATGGGAAAAAAGATGGCTGAACAAAAAGGGGGGGGGTGGAGTTCAAGCTCTGAGGTTATCATGCTCATCCACGGAGCCCGCTGTGCAAATATTTCACTGAAGCGTTCATGGCAACACACACACACACACACACACACACACACACACACACACAGACCACTCGCATGCTTGAGCTTTTTCTTTCTGTGGCCCTGAAACTCTACCAGCACCACACACACACACACACACACACACACACACACACACACACACAGCCAAAGTCTTTTAAAGGCTACAGACAATTTCATGCTTTGTACCTGTAACTACTGAGTTGATGTCATGGCTGCCATTTGTGGGGGTGATTTCACGTCCTTAGCCAGATTGGTCTCGTGGGGTTGGTTGGAAGGAGGATGTGGGGGTATTCATGGTTACACAGACTGACCTTTGACACAGAGTTGGAGGGTAGGGGTGTAAATGTTTCAGGGAGCCAGAGCTGGACAACTCTGTCTAGTGGTTAGAGGTATTTTGGAGTCAGAGATGCCAGACTCATCTGAAGCCTCATTAATAATCTCCACTAATTAATGTCATCTTACCCCAGGAAATTTTTAAAGATGCATGTAATAGGTACACACGTTCCCACAGCTTGCATGTAAAAAGATTCAGGATGTTTACATGTGTACATCAGATCATGCAGTATTTACGGAAAACTGTCAGCCAATGTGAATACAGCACAACAGACAGCACGACGTTCCTCAGTCACAACACTGCCACTGGCAACAAAGAGTAATGGTATGGATATACACACGAACGCATACACATATGCATGTAGGCATATAGAGTATTTATGAATATCTAGATAATGAAGATGCCGTTTCATTGCAGGGGAATGATCTGGCATAGAAAAGCAGACACACAGTACACACTAATTTTTGCTTATTATTCCTCATTCATCGCCCTCAGGCCATCTGTGTCTTCTGCAAAACAGCCTTTCCTTAGACGTCAGTTATAATGGCTTTGAATGATGTTTACAGCCGCTTGAAACACAAAAAAACAAACCTTGACCCATTAGTGTCTGTCTCGATTAAACGTATCTGTCTCCTGCTCGCTGAGTCTGTGTCTCTCAAGGCTCAGCCTCCACACGCAAACTTACTGCGGACAGCCATGTGCTGACACACACAGAGCAGAGACATATTCACACACCGTAAAACATCCTGCCGTTAACATGGCGAACCTGTGAAGACACCGGGTTGTGTGAATGGGATGGCATTTTCAGGTTTAACGGGAAAAAGGGGGGGAAAAGATGACACATTCCCAGGGGGATGCTTGTGATGCAGATCAGCACCATGGACAGAGCTAGTGGCAGTGCTAAATTAAAAACATCAACAAAAATTGCAGCCTGTGAGAGCGTTCCTCAAACAGTTCTTGTTTTGGACATTACTTATATCTGTTTACCCTGCAATTTTTTAACCACAGGAATGATTTCTGTCCCAATGCACTCCAACTGCTGGGATCTGGTACATTTACCCAACAAGCTGATGGCTAAAGAAACAGTGCCATCATGATGATATGGACTGTTTTGGTGCCTTTAGCAGCTTTGAGATTCACATAAATGTACCATGCATTCATTTCATCTCTCTCTCTCTCTCTTTCGCTCTCTCTTTCTCTCTCCCTGTCAGCCTGTGCCTCTCGCCCTCCTTGCAGATAGTGGCGGACTACAGCAGGGTCCTGTGGTGTGAGGTCACAGGCAGCCTTCTTGTAGCATATGGACATGTTTCCTTCCAAGAAAGCCCCAGCCAGATGAGACCACACACACAAAATAAACACATTCAGTGATAAAATACGATGTACTGTTACTATATTGTATAGTTCAAGTATGCGGCGCACACCGACAAAACACACGTTTACATAAAGGCAATGGGCGTGTGTGGGATTAAAGACCAACCAGAGGCTATCTGATCTCGCTTCTCATCCTCTCTTTGCCCAGGGGGGTTCAATCTACTTGACTTCGAGTAATCTTGGTGTTAAGACACACACACACACACACACACACACACACACACACACTCTGCACTCAATATGCCGGTAATCCACTGCTGAAGAAGTGTGAGCGTACACAGAAACACGCGCTTAATCAAGTACACAAGCAAACCTATAAACGTCTAATAATCTGGGCAGCTCTGAACTCGCTGATTTCTTAAAGCACCCTGAGCATCACACACACACACACACACACACACACACACGAAAGCTGATCTAACACTCACACACACACTCCAGCAGAGCCTTGTAATCTTAAATAAGTTTCTCAAACACACAAGAGAAGCTAAATGGTATCAAATAATCTTTATCGGGCTTCAGTGTGAGCTCATGGACACACACACACACAGGCGTATGCAGGATACTGACACACACAGACACACACATACAGAGAGAGAGAGAGAGAGCTGGTAATCATCCAGCCAGCTGAAGTGTAATCAAGAAGCAGACAGCCATATGTCTGAGGGTGCTGAGCCTTGGCCTCTCTCCTCCTTCTCAACCGCTTCAGTCTTTCAGCCTCCTCTTTAGACATACATACATGCTGCTCATTCTCCATCCCTCCCTCCCTCCCTTTCTCTCTTTCTTTTTTGCCCTTCGTTCTTTCTCGGCTCTTCAACATTTTCCTTCACCGTTAAGGTGAAGACTGCCACCCTAACTTTGCAGGCCTTTTTCAGCTGCATTGAATTCAAAACATGACGCTTATAAGTCCTACCACAACACTGACTGGAATAATGAGAGTGTGACTATGTCACGTATTCATTCAATATTTGTCATTTTATAGGTCATTTACTGCTCCTCCTCAATCATAGCTCATGGACTATAATATTTAGAATCATCTCAATTATAAGTGTAGGTATTTGTATTAATGTGAATATAGTGTGTAGTTTTTGGGTGTATATATGTGTGTGTGTCCCGGTCTCCTGTGTGGAGACAGCTGGTGTGGCACCGACCCCGGCTGGAAAGAAGCCTCATGCTTTTCCATATCTCCATTCCCACAGTCCCTCTCCTCCAAGGTTTTGGAGCCCCGGTGGTTCAGAAACCGGGAGCGATGTGTTTTCAGGACCGAGCTGGACGTTTACACCAAATGTGCATAAATCTACATAAATGCACCTAAATATTCCCTCACCGTAAAGACTGTGGTTCATTTTCATAACAGCAAAGACACAAAATTACTTTGTTTCCTCCATTACTCTCTCAATCCCCGCGTCCATTTCTTTTTCTGATTGTCTATTTTTCCTCTCCTCTTTCAGTCTTCCCTTAATCCTCCATCCGTCTGCTCCCTTCAGTCTGATGAAATGACCATATCTAATCCTCTGGTCCCCTTGGGAGAGATGTAACTGTATTAAGACAGTAAATCCATGTCCTTACAACCGCTACAGATGTCTTTCTTTATTATCCCCTCTTTCTGTCACTCTTTCTCCCTCCGTCTCCTCACGTCTTCCTCTCAAATCTTCTAAATCTATTCATCATAATCTTATGACCTTTTTCTCTCCGAGCTTCCGAAATGGCACATGTATAATCTCACATTATGTTTTGGACGGATTTGTTTTGGTGTTTGTCTTTTGTCTGTTTCATAATTCCTCAGTGCTCACGAGCCAAACACAAGACAATCTGCTTTTCAGGAAAAAAAAAAAAACAAACCTCCATGGACCAACACAACTCCCCAGCTTTCAGATTGTGGAAAAGCTTTATGCACAACTTATTTTTAATTCTAAAAACATCGATTTTTTTTTATTTCAGTGAAACAACTTAATATTTTGAATGTTTTTGGTGTAAAGTCTTGTGTCAGCAGAGGAGGCCGTGTCCCTGTTTATGATCCTCTCTTCCTGTCCTCTCACTCTCTCCCCCTTCCTCTTTCCAAGAACACGGCAGCCACGTGCAGATGTGTCTTTTCTTCTTCATTACACATTGGCCACTCATCCTGGTGGACACTGAGCATGTGTGTGTGTGTGTGTGTGTGTGTCTGTGTTTGCGTTGGAGTCCTTCCAGGTGTCTCAGTGCCACCCTGCTGGTCAGACAAGCAGAAGAAAAGCTCGGTGTTTTTCTGCTCCATCGGCTGCAGCCGCTGCTTCACTCCTGTCAGCAGGTGCCGAAGAGGCCGAGAGCAAAGTCTGTTCCGGCCTGATCCTTATTCTACTCTGTTTACCTGCTTTAAGTCACAATGTAGAAGTGATACCAGACATGAGCTGTGTGCCCATATTAACATGCGTCTTGGCACAAGGCCTGTGCAGCCGGACTACACCATTTGTCTAGGTGCCTGAGGCGGAGAGACACACACACAGTATACAGACACACACACACATTCTTGCAGGGGGCAACAGAGGTTAAAGGAGGAGACGGGACCGGCTGCTGGCGCGTTAATGTTTAACAGCGAATGAGACGAGGTTTAGAGCAGAGAGGTGACGGGGAGAGATGTTTCTTTCATCTGTAAATTAGGTTTTTATCTTACATTTGCAAGTAGACAAACAGAATAAAGTCACATTAATGCAGATGTAGAAAACAAGAAGAAAGGTCAGAGGTCATTCATACAGATGTACGAAAGGGCTTGTTTTGGCTTCTCAAATCATCCTCCTTCACAGACACTGAGACATTTTGTATCTCTGAGCTCTGTGTTTAGTTGAAGTATCGAGGTGAGCTTCATGAGTAAAGACATAAACAGAAAATCGAATTCTTTGAATGCAACATTTTTCTCCTTTTTAACATGGGGATGCATTGATAAAAAAAAAACATCATTCAGACAAAATATCCTGAAACCAGCTGGTCTGGGTGCAGCCACAGGATTTAATTCTCTAATATTCAACATCATATGCTGCCTTGAGTCTAATTCACCATCAATGAAGCTATTACATCGTCGACACTCAGATCTACACTACGTATGACTGATCCCATATCAAAGCTTAAAGCAACTAGACAACTGGATGCGGCTAAAGTCCCTGAAGATAATTAAAGACTGTGAAAGTGTTTCACACCGAGACTCTGCACACAAGGCGTGTTCCATTTTCCATTTTTAATGTGAGGAAGATGATGTGCGTCAGTTCTTAATGACACAGGAAACTGGTGCCAGTGAGGGTGAACTATGATTATCCTCTGGCCCTTTGTCAGAAACATTCTTTAAGTCTGCTGAGCAGAATAAAACATCGTACTTCTCTAATGTGTGGATTTGGCAATAGGCCTTGTGGTCTACTTTTGCTGTTTGTTTTCTTTTTCACACTGACAATGTCAAAAAGCCAGTTTCAGGCTGTAATGGACACATGGGTGATTTCCTCACATGAGATGTGTATAATGGCCGCTGACAGATTTACTCTTCCTGCGGTTAAACACAAGTATAAGAATGTACACCACACCTACTGTTCACTCCGACGGTGCAATCACACTAAAATAGGTAATTTTCTTTTTACAACTTTTCACTCTCCAATAGAGTCATCCTGCACTGCTTCCTGCTCAGAGTCAGACAAGAGGTGAAATTACTTTTGCTTCCTGGGTCAAAGGTCGAGGGCAGGTGTAGGTTCCAAAAGCAGCTGCATCCGTGAGGATGTGGCAAAATGTGTGTGTTTTTCAAAACTCGACTTGTAACCAAGCAAACGCGTTTAGATGTCAGATTTAAGATTAGTTGACTGACGTCAGGACAAAGACCCAGACAAAATGTGGGTGGTGCAGACACAGCCCTGAGGGACCCCACAGGTGAGCTCTCCCTGTTGTTTGTTACAGGAAGCTTCTGCTCTCTGCCTCTGTGTGGTGCTTGTTCCTGACTGAGTTCATCTACTTTAATGTGTGCCTGCTGTCATATAACTCAAGAGAAGAGACTGAAGTGGAATACACATTAGGATCTGCGCTTAACACACACACACACACACACAGACTCACAAATTTGCCATTGATTGAAGCAACTCAATACACGCACAGACAGTGCCGGCTTGAAGCAGGAGGACAGAGCCTGTGGCAAGGTGATCGAGAGAGCACTGTGTGTGTGTGTGTGTGTGTGTGTGTGTGTGTGGGTGTGTGTGTGTGTGTGTGTGTGTGTGTGGCGGGAAACAACTTGTGACATCTGCAATGAGTGGCATTCATGCCAAACATTAAAGGCACACTATCTATCTATCTATCTATCTAACTATCTATCTATCTATCTATCTATCTATCTATCTATCTATCTATCTATCTATCTATCTATCTATCTATCTATCTATCTATCTATCTATCCATCCATCCATCCATCCATCCATCCATCCATCCATCCATCCATCCATCCATCCATCCATCCATCCATCCGACCACTCTCTTTCAGACGAGTGCAGGTCTTCAGTAGTGTGATCCTGAATCGCCTGCTGCTGCTCTTTGGGCTTCAAACAAACAAGCTGAGATCAGCGCGCACATGAAACAACCACAGGGACAAAAAGATGGAGGGAGGGAGACAGGCAGAGGTGGGAGGGAGGGATTGAGAGAGGGAGGGAGGCTGGAAGCAGGAAAGGATGAAAGAAAAGGGTGTGATGAAGGAAAGGATGTTGACTATGTTTATAAATCATCTGATATATCAGATATCAGACACAGGTTTTATTTTCCCTAACGTTAATTTGTAACCACAATAAACAATTTCTGACGTCAATGGTGAAAATGCTTTAAGGGTTTAGGATTCACATGCTCCC
Organism: Trinectes maculatus; assembly: GCA_016785345.1. Classification (NCBI taxonomy): domain Eukaryota; kingdom Metazoa; phylum Chordata; class Actinopteri; order Pleuronectiformes; family Achiridae; genus Trinectes; species Trinectes maculatus. The sequence goes on from JAFBJQ010002205.1 coordinate 138,891, forward strand.
AAAGTGTGATAAGCAAAGACTGATGGTGACCAAAGAACAATCTGAATATCACACACACAGTGCAGAAATGTCCTTTTCTACCAAAGTTCAAGGATCCCACCAAAACTCTTTTTAAAAGCTTGGCTGTCGTCAAGAAGAAGCTGTTCTCACTGTTCTCATCAGGACAACTGTTTGAGTTGTGAGAGTTTCTCTCTGCCTTGTAGCAGTCGTGGCCGTAGCAAAGCTCCAGGCAAAGGGAAGTGAAGGGCACTACTAGCTCAAGGCTAAGCCCAGTAGGTAGCACGACTCACATACACACACACACACACACACACGCATCGGTCGACTTCAACGCGACCATTTTTGTACTTTTATTTTTTTTTTAATGGCACATGTTTTATAGATCACATATGAGGGTTTGCAGCTGACGTTTTTTGTTCTGCTCGAGCATCAACACGTTGTAAAATCAGGCGGCTTAAGCTGGTTGTTGTTGTTGATGTCACTTCTGTTGTCCGACCTGGTCTTCAAACGCGTCTGATAATTGAGATAATTATGCTAATGACAACAGCATCAGGCCCCTTCCTCGGTTCACAGTGTCACCGTTACTCATGTGAACCGAGACACTCGGCGAAATGTCATCCACCGCCTCACGTCTGTCTGCGTGTGTGTGTGTGTGCGTGTGTGTGTGTGTGTGTGTCTACCGGTGTCGACGAACGATGGCTTGAGATAAAGGAGAGTTGGCCACAAGTGCACAGAAGAAGCACACAAACACGCACACACACCTTCACACATGCACATTTGCATACTTACACATAGACACAAGCTCAGATATTAATTAAAGTTCATTGCATCAGTAATTAGCGAGGCAGGATAATACCAATATGTGACTTATTGCCCCCCCAGGTTCACATCTCCCTCTAACTTTAATTGAATGAGTGACATTAATAACGTCTGAGGCCATTTGGCAAGGTTGACTAAACAGTCGTACCTGCAGACGCAGACACAAGGCTTCTCCAACACCTTCTAGACTGTTCCTCACAACCATCACAATCATTCCTGCAGAATTCAGATGCAAACATTAGGAGAATATGTCCAGAGTGAAGCTGCTGAACACGTGTTGCACGTTCAGTCCTATAATGTGTCAAACGGCGTCGGTCATCAAGCCTTTTCAGGCTTCACCGCCACACATTCACAGGCACATTTACAGTTAGATGTACACGTATACAAATTCATGCACACAATTACCCGCACACAACATCCTGTTTCTGCTGTGCTTTTGTGCTCCTTTAACCTTGAGGTCTGCAAGCGCCCAACTGTGATAATCTCTCACACTGCCTTCATTACTGTTATAGGACACACACATACACACACACGCACACACACGTACAAACGCAGACCCAGAGACAAGCATCAAGGAAAAGCACACACACTCAAACCTGAACACGAACACACACAGACCTGGGAAGAGGTGGGACATTTAAAAGCCATCTTTGTTTTGTTTTTTTCCTCACTATTGACTTGGATCAGCATTAGGCTCATCAGATAGTCGAGCCAGTGCTCCGTGTGTGGTGTGTGGTGTGTGTGTGTGTGTGTGTATGTGTGTGTGTGTGAGTGTGTTATTGGCTGTCCTCCTCCTAACTGGCTAGACGGACGCAGCCTCCAGGAATGTCAAACCTCCAACCTGCATTCTGATGTGAGCACCCGCAGTCACTTGTATACCGTCACCCACCGCGCTTTGCTAAGTGTGCGTCTCTTTATGCGCACATGTGCGTCTGCAGTGTGTGTGTGTGTGTGTGTGTGTGTCTATGCCCAACTTTGCACAGTTGCCTGATTGACAGGCCCTGGGTGTCATGGTAACCAAATCGGTACAGAGTCAGCTGGGAAAAAACTTTTTGGCAATGCATCATTAATTAATCTGCGTTTGGGTTGTGTGTGCAATGTGTGTGTGTGTGTGTGTGTGTGTGTCAGACACACCTGAATGTGAACTCTAGAAAATGTCTTAAAACAATTGTGAGACCATGTTAAATTATAATTAGAATATAAAATATATTTGGTATGTCACTATGTGGGTACAGCAGCTATACAATGGAGAGGTTAGACCATGGTTTGTATGTGTGTGTCTGTGTGTGTGTGTGTGTGTGTGTGCGTGTGCAGCCCATCCATCATCTGGCCCTGGATCTCTCTGTCATTTCCACTTTTCCACAAAAACAATCAAATGAACACGGAAACTTATTAAACATCACAATGAAAGACACAACAGGGTAATGACCTAGCCATTTCAAAACTGGAGAGCAGCACTAATGCTACACACATAACACAGGCCCACCCGCTCACAGTATGTAGCAAACATGGTGATGACCATGGTGATAAAATAAACTCCATTTTACTGAGGAGCCTCTGGGTCAGTGCCATCATGCCCTTCCTCCATGGAAGAGAAATAGGAAAAGAACTTCCAATAAAAGCCAAGGAGAGCAGTAGAATACCTTTTAATTTCTCAATGCAAGCAAATCCTTCAAAAGAAATCTCTTTAGAGACGCTGCACACCTTTAATTGAAATGTCATTCAAATTTACAGTAAGAATGTCTTTTCTGTCTTCAATACAAAAAAATAAATAAATCCTCTATAACTCTCTGAACTGTACAGGATGTATTCAAGTTTGACTCTCAGGTGGCAGACTGTGTCACTACAGCTCACTCTGCTCGTCTAAGAAGGCTTCTGTGTAACTGGTGTTGGCTGTCAAATTGGTATGAAACAAATGAAGACACTGCAGTAGTGTAGGTCTGTTGGTCCACAGCCACGCGTTGGGTTTGAGGGTTGTGGCGTTTACATTCAGCTGGTGAATTTATGACCTGTAACCTGATACTATATAGGAAAAATGCCGTTTAAATAAAAACCATCCAGTACTGAGGACACTGGAAATCATAACATGTTGTCATTGATTGGCTAATTAGTGGTTAATTCATTATCATTATTATACTCACATTTCCTCAGTCTCAGTTCAAGGAAACAGTGTTTTTGAGTTCTGGTAAATGATGCTGGTTCAAATGAAAACCGACTGACGGATGCCAGGGCAACTGGATGGAGACTGATCCAATTGAATCTTTACAAACTCAACTCAGCTGCATTCTGTTCGACAGTTTATGAGAAAGAGGAATTGGAAACCTGGTATAAAACGGGCAAACTCTTTCCTTACAGGTTCAAGTCGATGTAAGAGAACAATGAGCCTGTTCACAATTCATGGCTGGATAAAAAGACTAAAAAACGAATTTGAAAAGAAATTAAAGAGAAGGTCATGAATGACCTAGGCAGGTGGAATAGGAAAATAAATAAAAAAAACTAAAAAGATAAAAACTTCTGACTTTGCGCTGAAGCTATTCCAATCATTATTATTCATTTTCAAGTTTCACTTAGAAACCTCTTCATCTCCTCATTCAATTAAAACGATTCAAACAAACTTAAACTTTTTTTTTTTACATGCAGCTGCAGACAACAGTCTTGTGCTCAGCCTCCCAAGGCAAGTTTCTCCATCTCCGGCACGGCACGGCACATAAAGCCACATAAACGACTCCGCCGTAAACAAAAACATGGAAAAAAAAATCGAGGATGAGTTGACCGAGGTGGTTCGGTGTACACGCACTGAGACACAAAACGCAAATGTTTTCTCAATGCCCTGACAGCATCCTTGGAGAGATTTAATTTTCCCTCAAGTACCTGCCTGCCATCTCTTAGAAAAGTATGTTGTCGCTCCTCCACAAGGTTCCCCCACTCGGAGGACGCATCTCTCTTCAGTCCGAGTTCAAGTGTCTAAGCTCGCGTGTCTCAAGGTCTGCGCTTGTGTGCACGCTAAACGGTCTTGACTCAAACAAATGAGGCAAGAAAATTCAGAGGCAACGTATAAAGTGTTGTGTGTGTGTGTGTGTGGTCGTGCGTGTGTGCAAGTGTGAATGCAAATTATTTTTGCATTCGTGCGCGTATGTGTGTGTGTGGTCGTGGAGGCAGAGCTCAGCTGCTCGGGTCCTGGGCCCGACGGGATTGAGCGAGGGATGAAAGAGGAAGGGAGAGATGAAAGACGGGGAGAGAAAAGGTGAAATAGGGAGAGCGGTCGCTGTGCAGAGGCGAACATTGTTCTCTTGATCACAGTCAGAAGGTTGTGTGTGTTCTCTGCGTGTGCGTCTCTATGTGCCTCTTTGTGTATGTGTGTGTGTCCTCCACTCTAAGACCTGACGTATCTCAGAATCACACATCTGGCGTCCAAAAGGAGAAATGTAGTGACAACAACCCGGAGACAGTTCAATTAAAGAAACTCAAACATGGTTTCCATGTGGTTCAGATAAAAGGATGTGCAGTAACTCCGTTATGAAATGTGGGTGATTTATAAAGCCCATTAAATGTGAGGCAGCAATTAGTAATCACTGTTAATCAAATGCACTATACACTATTTTCACACTATAATATGATCACTAAAATAATCATATACTTCCTTAATGAACATGGATTTTAAATTGTCAAAGCTAAATCAAAGCGCAGCGGAGACAGTGTTATTTGTATTAGATAAATAGATGTAAGGTGGTAAAGAACAACAGAGTCACATTTTCATCTCTCATCCATCCATCCACCCCTCGCTTCTTTCTCCCCTCTTTTATCCCTCATTCCCTCACATCTATTATTCAGTCCACTGACACTGACAGGTTAGCACCTAAATAAACCTCAGACCATGTTGTGTCTCTCTGCCTTCATCGCTGTCTCCTGGTCTCTGTCATAGACCCATGAGCCCTGTGGGCTTCACACAGATTTAAATGGGGACTGATGGTGAAACACCAAACAGAGGTTGTCCGATATAATAATAATAATAATAATAATAATAATAATAATAATAATAATAATAATAATAATAATAATAATACATTTTATGTATAGGTGCCAGGATGCGTGAAGTGAGCTGACCCAGAGTCAGTTGGGCTTAAGCTCAGTAATCAACGGATAACTGCTTTTGCTACTGGTACACACACAATACTCTGTAAATTAAACATCAACTGTGATGTTATCTGTGACAATGTGTTGACATGTCAATGTGACACACCCGCATATACATACACACACACACACACACACACTCACACGCAGACTGTTAATACTGGGTTTTTCCCACATGTGCCAACTCCAGATGGCCTCAAAGAGATAGCAGGTAACGCCAACACTGCACACACACTCATGTAAGAGCACACACACACACACACACACACACACGCACATACACAAAGTGATGACCCACCCCTGAGACCTCTCTGAGCAGGTGTCATGCTGGGATCAAAACAAAGCATGAAAAAGACGGCAAAATGAAAAGCGGAGAGAGGCGAGGGTTTTTCAGAGAGAGAGAGAGAGAGAGAGAGAGACAGAGAGACAGAGAGACATATTTACCTCCCTCATAACAAGAGGAAAAACGTTTGTGACAACATCATGTAGCGCATGTAGGCTCAACACACACACACACACACACACACACATACACACACACACGAACAAAATGCCACATACAATTAATATGGCAATTAGTGACTGAAAGAAATGTACTTCTTTCATCGTTAAAAATCATCTCCTAACATAACAACAAGAAGTTTGTCCCTCACCAGACACCGTAGGGAAATAGTTTGATCTGGCTGAGCAGGGACAGCAGCTACCACATGAAATGACAGAACTAATTGTTTCACCTCAGAGTCTCTCCTGTCTCCCTCACTCCTCTTAACCTGGACCTGTCCCTTCCATCATTTCTTCTCATTTCTCTCAATTACCGTCTCAAATGGGGTGGGGGGGGAGTAGGGGAGGGGGAGGTGGGGGTTGACCTTCCTGAACTGTACAGCCATTTATGGAGATTAGATAAAGTTACGTCTCGCGTCACTCATTGGCCTGCATTAAGCGGAGTACAACAGCGACGCACACACACGCATACAAACACAAACAGACGTACACAAGACGAGCGTCTTAAATGGAGGATATGGGACAAATTAAAGGTAAAAGCGCGCTTGGTTTTCTTCTTTTGTGAGATGTCATCAGATTTTCAAAAAGCTGCGTTCAGTGTCCTTTTACCCCTGTCTAATGGATTTTTGATTTTTCCAGAGCATGCAACACAATTAGCTCGTCTTTCTTTTTTTATTAACGACACATTTACTCCTTTCTTTTCCACTCGCCGTTGTTTACCCTTCCACTAAACCAGAGGGCGAGGAGGTCTGAAAGTGCCTGCCCTGTCGCAGCGTGTGTCATTTGAATATGCTTCGATTTTTTTTTTTTCAAAAACCTACGAACTAGTCAGTTTATGTCAAATGAACAAAAAGTGATGAAACTTCAACTCAAAATAACAAAGATAATTTAAATAATCAATTCTTTAACAAAAAGACCCCGGAGTTCTAAACAGTTATTGTTAAATAACTTGCATTTTTCTTTTTCTTTTTGCTATTATACACACTCTAAGCACAAAAGGACATTTTTTGTGCAAACTATCAGCATCTTCCTGCAGAAGGAAACATAACCACAGAGTGCTGAGTGAGAAAAGCACACAAAAGAGAGATGCAAATGAAATAATTCCAAGCAACAGCCACCTCCATGTACTGCACTTACTACACTGGTAAAGCAGGACCTTCCTCCCACCTGAAAACAGGTGCAGCAGAGGAAAGACGCGTGCAGACATTTGAAACAGCTGCACAACCTTGTTCAGGTCAGACTCGCACAACTGGTTTTGTCTTGACCAGGGCTACGGCCAGGAGACACACAACATACGACAATACAACAAACAGGAACACAGCTATCATGCAAATGAGTCCAGACTGATTTGTTTACCATGTGACCCTCGCTGATTCAGCTGAAAATACACATTGAGCAGAGGCAGAATGTGCAGTAACACACTGTTTGCGCTGTATGAATCGTGTTTGTGCATGAATTGAACACACACACACACAGTGTGTCCAGCAGGTGCTCAGAGTGCAGTGACGCACACAGGAAGGTCAGTCTACCTGTTTTATTTGATGCTCAGGTAAATGACTAGTGATCATTTATCACCTGTAGCAAACCCCACCGCCTGCAGCTGTGCAACAACAGTACCAGGAACAAGACTCTTTTCTCAGCGTGTCAATATTCTGTTCCCCGCCCCTCCGTACGGACCATATTATTTTATCCTCACTTCCCGTCCTTCACCATCCCCTGCACTGATTCCTTTCACCACCAGGTGCAGCTCTGTCAGTATCTCAAACAGAGATCTGCTCAGAAACTCACACCGAGACACAGACACCCAAACCGCATCAAGCAGAGCCTCCCTCCCGGGTCCGTGTCCCACTTCCTCGCCAGGCATCACATGGCCATACTGCCGCCGTGCGACTGACGGACTCCTGGCACAGAGTGGCAGAGTGGCAAGCACAAAACCCCTCTCAAGGAGCAGATGCTTGCTTTCTCCTGACATATGCCCGGGAGAGGGAGAGGGAGAGGGAGAGGGGGGAAGATGGGAAACGGAGGGGAAGGCAGGGAATATTAGAGGAGGGTGTTAATCTGAAATCTGAATCTGAAAGAGAAGGCAGCAGAGGATATTTCTCTGCCTTTAAAGGCAAATGTTACACTGTCAGACTCATCGTTTTCTCCCCCTCCACTAATTTGTTCATCGTTTGTCATTTACTTTGCGGAAGTCAACAGACAAAACGCTGTACATACACATACACATACAACAACAACAACCAAAAATGCCTCAAGGTGAAATCTTTTCATTAGGCCAAACAAACAAGCAGAGAACATGCGCAAACTTATAGAGCAGTAAACAGCAATTCCAAGTCTTTCATTAACAAGCACAAGAATTTAATTAACAGCCATTGATAAGCTTTGTCCGTCTTAAGGATGTGTTTGTTTGTGAGTATGAATATGCGTGTGTGTGGGTGTGTGTGTGTATCTTGAGGACGTACTTGTTATGCAGTCATTATACACAGATCTTCTTGATTTGTCAAGCATGAAGAGGAGGGGCACACATACACACTCGCACAGCGCGAGACACAAACAGTGGCGTGTCGATGGATTAGATAGGAGTTTTTAATTATCTCAATTAAGCCTAATTGTTATTTGTTGAATTTGTTGAATTTGTGGCATTTGTTCGTTTCACGGGGATACAAAAGCAGAGTGGGGATTAATTCAATCAGACAAGAGTCTGTGAAGAAGAGAAAAGTTTGAGATGAGGAACTGCTGAAAATTTGAGACACAATTTAACAGCTACACGACAACAAATGCTTATTGCTCCACTAACTGTCATGAGGGTGGTTGGCGTTTTATAGAAAAGGGGAGACTCTTAAAGTGTAAATGAAAGTTTAGAATATACAGGCTGATAATCGTGTGTGTGTGTGTGTGTGTGTGTGAGTAAATACCATTGTGGAAAGACTCGTTCAGTCAGAGTTAGTGGAGGAGGAGATATGATAAGGGAGGAGGACTCACCTGTTATTAGCTTTTCTTCAGACGTTGCGACAGACGGATCAAGGGATGGACAATGACAAGGAGGAGGTGCAGGAAGACGGAGATCCTGGGGGAGAAGGGGATAAATTGTAAGGCATTAATAATTGATGCCAGCTCCTTATATACCATGTTCAGACATTAATAATGGATATGATTCAGCTGGAGGGGTCAAGGGAAGAGCTCAGCGAAATTTACCTGAGGAAAGAAGGAACAACAAGGAAGAAGCTGGTGTGGGGTTTGTTTTCAAATGCACTGTGAGAAAAGTTGTTTTTAGTCTTAAACTCGTGTGAAATGATAGAAAAACATTTCTAGAACGAGCCTACAGGTGGAGTGTAAAGACTCCCATCAACCAAAAACTACAACAATGTCTGCATGACAGGAGCAAGGAGGAGAACGAGCTTTTACAAAGCACACACACACACACACACACACACACACACACACACACACACACGTGTGCACAAACACAAATGTAAGACAGACAAATGCAGATGACACATAGACAAAAAGCACAAATTGACACAGAGTTTGGTTTGGTGCCAGATCTCAATGACGCCGAGAGGAAACACACACACACACACACACACACACACACACACTTTCACAATATCATCCTGCCGCCTCTCTTCTTCTATCTGTTCATCCTCTTTATTTCTCACACCCTTTGTAGCGACACACACAGGCAAATGAGCAGCACACTTAAACTAAATGGGAAGCCTGATGGTGAATCACTGTCATTTAGCAACAAAGACCTCAGCTTGTTGTCCCC
>JAFBJQ010002205.1:148165-163165 GCA_016785345.1 Trinectes maculatus
TGCCTATTTTACTTTCTCCCTCTCTCTCTTCTCTCTTTCTGGCTAAATATGAATGTGTAATTGTTGGTTGCACAAACACACATATTCGCACGGACATACCAATACACAAACCCAAGTATAGCAACATCTACTATTACACACACACACACACACACACACACACACACACACAGAGCATATGGTGTATAATTACAGCAGCACTAAGGAATAATTATAGGGACCGGTTGCTGCTGTTGTCGTTGTTGTTGTTGATGTTGTTTCCAACAAATAAACCAGTACACAAACAAGATGGAGGCAGAGCGGCAGGTCAGGCCATCTCTGTGATGATGCTGTCTGTATTACTGTCTGCGTGTGCTTTCTGGCTATGCTGTATGGACAAAAGTATGTGGACACCTCATTTTCAAAACCATGTGGTTGGTAAGAAAACCGGGATTCCTGGCGGTTTCGGATTGCGTCGACATCCTGAAAGTGCATTCACTTTCCATATCTACACACACGCACGCACGCACGCACCCACCCAGAGGGTCACCTGTGCTAAAGGGAATTAGAGTGTGAGGTTTTAGCAGTGCTTTGATTGAGGAGTACAGGTCAGATGAAGTAAGTGGTTTGTTTATCTTGTATCAGACAGCAGGTGACGGAGTCACGCCACCTCTTGACCTGTACCGGAGGGGGGTGGGGGGTGGGTGGGCAGAGGTGGTACAGGCAGGTGGGGTGGGAGGGTGGGGCAACATCATCAAACTTAAGTCTAAACATTTCTCTGACAACAGAAGACAACAGCCCTGCACGTCTGAATGTCCATCAGTATCTGCTGTGTGTGTGTGTGTGTGTGTGTGTGTGTGTGTGTCGTAGGTGTGTGTGAATGGGTGGGGGTGGTGACAGGTTGTGAGGCTGTCCGTCTCTTTGTTTCATTGCCCAACCTTTTCCTCTTCAGGTTTCCGCCTTATTAAACTTTCTTTCTTTTTGTTACTTTTTATAAGTCATTTGACAAAAGTTGTTTTCTGAGAGTTTTAGAGTAAAGGGTCGAATTTTTACAAACATAAGCAGCTAATACACTAAACGTTGCCTCAGTCCAATAACTACTACGCTGCTGTATATATTATAAACTAAGAGCAATAGAACAACACAGTACATTAGTTATGTCACAGTGACTTTCCTGCTACACAGGAAAATAAAGAGACAAAAATCTATTAAATATAGAAATAATTTCCATTTTCTTTGCATTGATATAAAATGTTATTAAAATACTGCAGTGATGATGCTTATAATTATGTGATAAAATACATTTACTTCAGCTAGACTGAGCTTTACCATGTAATTACCTCTTTACTATAGCGTATACACATGTAGACATGTGGAAGCACACGCGTGTGTATTTCATATCCTAACAACCCTATTTGCCATGTTTTACCTTAACGTCTTCCTCGGTTAAATGGAGGAGCCTCAGGCGTTTCCTTACGTGCTCAGATAAAGAGGGAATCGCTGGAATTCAATTTCAATTAAAGAAGACGAGAGGAGGACGCTTTAATTGACTGTTGTTATGCCAAAGCTGTGTGTGTGTGTGTGTGTGTGTGTGTGTGTGTGTGTGTGTGTGTGTGTGTGTGTGTGTGTGCGCACTGATGTCCTACTTTCTCTGCTTGATTATACTCAGCTTGTTTCTAATCTACAATGGTAAAGTATTAGATTCAAGCCTCAGTATAATGTATATAAAGACGTTTGCATATTTCAGATTGTTACTATGTTGTATTTATTTAAATTACACTACTTCAATTACTCCTTTTTTATTTGTGCCGTATAACATTTATTTGTATAATATAAATAAAAGTTAGGCTTTAAACAAACTTTATTTCAAGTGGAACAAGGTTCATCAGATAATGAGAAGCTCAAGGATTAATTCACTTTTATCTTTTGTGATTTTTATTAAATGGAAAATTCGGCAAACTCAGAGTGTTTGTTTAAGCTGCTTTTCCCTGTCCAGAGCTTATTCAAACGTGCCAAAGGCTATCATTATAATACCTCACGCAAATATGGCACCATTATTACACTGAGGACAGTTTCATCCCCAACGTAACGGCCAGTCAAAAACGTCCTGAGCGTCGGCCCCGCGACGCCTCCTCGCCACATTGTGTACAAAACGACACGGGTCAGTGAGTCGATGTGGAAAAAAAGAGAAAACACACAACTGCTTTTACCGAGTTTGCTCTTTTTTTTATCCTTTGTTTGTTTGTATTATTTGTGTGGGATTTTTTTCTTTCTTTTTTTTCTTTTTAATTTCCTCGTCCCTCATCGCACTTCTCTGGCTCGGCTACGAGGCGTTAATGAAAGCATCCTCGGCAAACGTGTTGATTTCTGAATCCAGTGGGAGCCAGAGGACCTGACAATGTCACAGAGGCTTCGGCCAACAGAACGATGGAAAACACCACTGCCTCTTTCCCTCTTTCATTCCCATCCTCACCTCTTCTCTCCTCCTCTCTCCTCTCTGTTTATCGCCATCTACTTTCTTCTGTCTTTACTACTCGTCGTCCTTATCATCCTTTGAAGCAGCCCTTCAGCTCCGTTTCTCTTTCTCTCCGCCACCCTTCTCTCTCTTCTCCCTCTGACCCTCTCAGTCTGTCGTTCTTTGTTGTCGTCAGTGTGTGAAGAGTTGCGATAAATAAAGACAAACAGGGCAGCATACGTGTGTGTGTGCCTGTGTGTGTGTGTGTGTGTGTGCTTAGGAGACAGACGCCAGCTCTCTGATAGCATTGTTAGCTTCTCCACCTCTCCTCACTCCACTGCACATCCAGCTACAGGCGTTCTTCCCCCCTCTCCATCGCTCCATCCACCCAGGCCCCGGGCCAGGAAGGCCGGGTCGGAGGCTTCATTGTGGGGCTGCAGGGGATGTCAGTGGTGGAGGATGAGGACCAAGGATCCGGGCCAAACATCGGACCCAAGACCCTGTTCTGGCTTGCCAGGCAGGCCACTGAGGGGCCTTCATGGCTGGGCACAACATCAGGGCAAGTGGGGAGGTGGAGGCTGGAGGTCTCAGCAGCAGTAATGGCAATGGCTAGATTAAGACCTTCTCTTAGAATCAACACAATGGAAGAGGGATATAGTGATGCTACAAAGACACACAAACACACACACACATACACACTGCCTCTATTCAGCCTTGTCCACGTCGTCCATCAGAGGCAGAACAACATGAATAAATACATGAGCAGTGTGGAGCTCCATAGGACTGATAAAAAAGAAGAAACACACATGAATTACAGGAACTGAAAGAAAGAAAAGTAAATTGAAAAAAAGGGGAGCAGATGAATAATTCTGATGGTTTTGTACTATGGTAATTGTACCATGAATCACGACAATCCACCAAGTCCCTGAGCTCAGGCAATGGAATAATTCATAAACAGCTCAAGTTAATGGCAGAAATTAACTTTAAGAGGCCCAGGAGTTTTTACCTAAAGTAAAAGCAGGTGAAGTGGAGTACGGTAAAGACAGCAGAGCAACGGTCGCATCGAGGAAAACGTCAACACATAGACAAGAAGAGACAATAAATTATCAATAAAGTCATACTGCCAAAGAAATAATGTAAAGGATTATAATAATAAAAAATACAAACAACGCTCAACTAAAAACGAGCGATCATTTCATTGTGTGTGTGTGTGTGTCTGTGTGTGAGACTGCACGAGCACATTACCCAGTGCGCAGCGCACATCAGTGCCCTCATCAAATTTGTTCACATAATATGCAGCAATTTCGAGCTTTGTTTCATTGATTATTCAAGACGGTGGTGAAGGCAGAGGAAAAACAAGCAGAGAAAGATGACGACCACGATGACGACAATGACGACGATGACCACGATGACCACGATGACGACGATGGCGACGGCGACAACGATGGCGACGACGTGCATCAAAGTTCACAGAGTAGAACGGAACCTGCGAGGACACACTTCCTGCGCAGTGCAACACACACACAGTGCCATGGTTTACTGAGCAGTGTCCATGCATCTTTGTGTGAGCTAATGTGGATGTTTGTGGACAGAGAGGAGAGGAGAGGAGCCGAGACACCTGCTAATGTCTGCAATAAGACCTCTTTACCACCTCTTACCTCCTCACCTGCAGCACGCCATACAATACTTCTGTAGTCAACGTGTCTGCATGCATGTGTCTGTGTATGTGTGTGCGTGTTTGTGTGTGTGTGTGTGTGTCACAGCTCTCAGAAAGGACCCTGGGACCCTCCTCGACTGTGAGAGCTTTTAGCTCTTCTTCGCTAATGTCCTGAATAATGGCATCTTGATGGAGAGAGAGACAGGGGGGAGAAAGGAGAGAGGGAGAGACAGAGGGAGGAGGTGGAGGGAAAGGATGGACAGAGAGAACCTGTGCATCCGTCTGTCTTTACCTCTCCGGACCTCCATCAGGAGCTGGCCTATCATTATTCCCTCTCTGCCTTTTCTGTTTTCATTATTGCCTCTCTGTCCCCTTTTTCAGCATGATGATGGTCCACAGAGACATTTTTACCTGCTCTTGCAAAAAGACACATCGCACTGTGTGTGTGTGCGTGTGTGTGTGTGTGTGTGTGTGTGTGTGTGTGTGTGTGAGGCCCTTGGTGAAAATGCCAACCTTTCAGCAAAGAGAACTTTTGATGACACTGAGGCATAAAGAGGATGAAAATGCTGTTTTTGTCACCATTGGTTATCGGCCCTCAAGATGCAGCATCATTCATTCAGTCCAGGCACAAAGTTTCCTGTTCGACTTCGCACCCATGCACGCGTCAGATGTGTGGATTGTAATATTATTTTGAATGTGTTAATTATACAAAATGAGTGAATCTAATGCCGAATCCATGTCGATTCACAGATTCCTGGGAAAATGCCACAGTTAAAAAAAGGAGAATGTGATTATAAAAGTGTCACTATCAAAGCTTGCTGAGGTGTTATTTCCTCCTGTGGGGAAAGTGTCCCTGCTGTGGATCAGTGAAGTGTGTCTGACCAGGCCTGTCACTAAATCCTGCTTAAACCCTGTAACATCAGCAACACGTGCTCGATCAAACCTAACTGTTGGTCCTCGTGTTGTTGGCTCACTCTGGGATGTCTGCACTCAGCGGTGGTTTCAGGGTGAGCGACTGTGACACACACACACACACACACACAGTCACACACACACACACAATCCCTCATTTCTCATAGTTTCCAACTGCTTTTCTCTCACACACACTCCTGTGTATGTGTGTGTTTCATTCACTGAAAAACACACACACACTCTCTCTCTCTTGCACAAACACTGGCAGGGGTCATTGCCACCTCAGTCAAATAAACATAAGTTAAACATTACTACTTGTATTTTCTACTCTGCTGCAGCTGCTGCAAATCATTTCAGGAGCAAATTCCACACACACACACACACACACACACACACACATATGTGAAGAGTCGTTTGAGATGTATTGCACCTTGCACATAAATATAAATCATTAAATATAAATTATATAAAAACAAAACATATTCTCTTATGCTTTTTTGTTTGTTTTTTTTATTTATCACCTGCCTCTTACTTCTCCTTTCTCTACCACTGTCACCAGCAAACGAAATTAAAAAAGTGTCCCCTCCTCTTTGTTGGGATAAGAGGATTCCTCCTGACATCTACACACTTTACGCACACACACCACACACACACACACACATACACACACACACTAGTGTCCTGTTTTGGCCTCGGTCCTCTGAATAAAAGCCCAAACACACATCATCTCCGACCGTGAAATAAAAGTATATGGCAAATTGAAACTACAAAAAGCCATCACCCTCGGCACAGTGGCGCAAACAGGCCGCGGCTTTTACGCACATTGTTAAGCGGGGAATTGTCGTGCTTTGTGTGTGTGTGTGTTGCGCAGTCGTGAGGTTCTGTTGCCGCGTCTGTGCCAAATAACTGCAAAGAAACAAACAGGGCCCGTTTGTCTGTGCACGCACGGACAACCTGCGTGGCACGAAACACACCTCCATCTCCTCGGGCCAAATATCGCATATTTCTAGATTTTATTTATTTTTTCCTCCTTTTACAAATGAAATCACGCGACAACTGCTGCGCAGCTCTTTAAATAACTGTATAAGTGCGTGGAAACGCCGATGATTCCCGTGCGTAATTGGGTTAAGCGGCTGAGCTGCTGGATAAGAGACACACTCCTCCGACAGCTCTGCTGTTTAACTGTGAATATTAATAATAAAGCAGGAGTCGTGTATAATAAATTCGAACGACCTTGTTTAAAACAAGAAAAAAAATATTTAACCTCAGTAGCTCTGTATTATTATCGATGCGTTTTATTTAGGAGAGGTTGTTTTTTTTTGTGGCCAGCACACAGGAAGCGCACTGACATACCTTCACATTAATAACTGCACATTTACTGTAACGCGCCTCGTGTGCAATCTAATTTTTCAATTTGAAATTTTCATTTTATGATGTGAGTGTTCTATTGTTTTCTTTTATATTCACAAGTTGTTTGCTTCGTGTTGTTGTCGTCTTGTCCCAAACTGTCCTTGCACAAACAGCTGAATGTTTACGGATTATTTCTATTTACCTTTTAATAAACGCGCCTGTTCGCTTCATACACAACATGTGTGTGTGTGTGTGTCTGTGTGTTGTGTGTGTGTGTGTTTTATGTGTATGCAGGAGCGTTTGGGAAGTAATAGTGGAAAGCGGTGCTCAGGAGTCACCAGTGCGCCCTGACAGTGTTGGAACGTGGCATCGCGGCAAACACACGCAAAAGCATCTTTATTTAATTACAACAGAGTCGCTGGTTAAAAACTCAGCGTCTATTGAAACTGTACAATAAATAAAAATCCTAAAATGCCTCTGAGACGGATCTGCTTAAACTGGCGTCTGGATGAATGGAACCAGAGGAGCGGAGAAGGCGTCCGTTTGGTGAGTTGGGTCATTTGGCTTCATAACTTCATTGAGTTGTGTACGATTTGCATTGAAAGACACAAAATGAACGAAAACAAGCAGATAAAATCAAGTCAAGCCCACATTTATTCAAATCACAGTCAGCACACACATGCAGATATGCAGATGTGCAGATATGCAGATGTGCGCGTGCAGTGCACCTGTGGCAGGAACACAAACACGCTGAGTGTGTTTCTTAAAGCATAGCTGTGACAGTAAAGTTGTTTTTATTCAGTGACACACACATGTTGTACAGGTTCTTATCTGTAAAGGTGGTGAACTATTATTACACACACAGACTGAGGAACGACCTCCTCTCGTGGCCGCGTTACACAGCAAAAATAAACAACTGGAAATATTTGTTGTTGTTGTTGTTGTTTGTTTGTTTGTTTGTTTGCAGTTTCTCCGTGAAAGAGAAAAGTTGCTTTCCGTTTACCCTGCGCATCCTCCTCCGCTCCTCTCTCCCCCCGCCGCCTCTGCGCTGCCTCTGCGCGCTGATTCCGGCCGCTCCTTATAAATAAAATCCACCGTCTCCGGCTCCTCTTCCTTATTGGTCAGGTGGAGCCGTTACCTCACGCCGGGGCCGGTGACGCAGCGTCTTCACGTATCCTTCATGTGCGTCTCTTCCCGTTTCTTATTGCGAGTCTTGCTGTCGCTCAGAGGGAGAAAGCGGGATTCGCGTCGAGCGGAGACACCGGGTGCGCTCGATACTACACACTTCCCATCCCGGGAGGAGAGCGGCGCACAAGAGCAACCTCTCTCTCTCTCTAATTATCTCTCCCTCACTTTGAGGCTCTCGCTCCCTCCCGTGCGCACCCGCGCGCACGCACGCTCTGCATACGTCTCCACTTTGCCGTGGTAAATTACGCCATTGATCTCAACGGCGGCTGCGGATCTGTCTCCTGTCTTCGCCGTTTCTCTTCGACGGAGCGACTCTGGGACACGCTCGACAGAGAAGTACGTACAAACTTATTATTACGACGCATCACACTTATTGTCAGTTGTTGTTATTGTCAGCGCTGGGCTCAGAAATCACGGGGTGTGCGCGTAATCGTGCGCTTCGTCCGGGCGCATCGTGCGCATTCGGTGTAACTTGACGTCCAGCGTCAGTTCGTGGAGATGGAACCGTCTCTGGAGCACATCGCAGATCCGGGCTGCGGTCACTTCTTCTCGGCGAACGTCGGTGTCAGGCTGCTCGGCACCGCTGCTCGGTTCTCTGGCTGAAAGCGGCAGAAGTTTCTTTAGAAATGGCAGTGGAGTTCTTGTTCGCTGTTTGGTGCCGTGACTTCGGGAATATTGTCGTTGGATCTCCTGACAGCTGAGCCACCAGTCGGTAGGTTTAGGAGACAGAAATCCACCTGCTTCCAAATCAAACAGTTTCTTTCTGTTGATGCGCAGTGACGTGATTTAAAGTCCAGAGATGCTTTGGAACAGGCTGTGGGGACAAATGGACTCAGCCTTCCTGATTCCACTCTGCTTGGCTCATGTCAAATTGTAGAAAACTTTTTTTTCCCTCCGCTGTTTTATAAAAGCATTATAAAGGCAATGTTTCCACGCAGTGCCGGGCAGTGGTATCTGTGCGTGTATCTGTGCATTCGCCGTCTCCAGCGCCGTGCGTAAAAGTGCAGCTGGGTGTTTTGGGTCGCTCGCTGCTCAGAGCGCAGCAGTGACGGGGATCCCCTGACCTCTGTGCTGCCACACAATTCTTTTTCTTGGGCTGCACGAATCCACGTGTCTTTGTCTCAAATTATGACCCAACTGCACAAAGTTTGCCTTTAGAAAAAAAGATTTTAGGAAGAGAAGTATTTCTACTCGGACATAAATAATTCTGCATTATAAGAAAAGGCAGTTTAATTAAACAAATGGATTGTGTTGTGTAGCCATGTGTAGCCACAGGTTTACAGTCCGTGCACAGGAGAACCTGCCTTTTACAGTCATTCATCAGTTACTTCTCATTTCACTTCCCAAATGTGGAGTGAGTTATTCCTGCTCGTCCAATTCAAATTAGACCCAAAGTTTCTGTTTTGCTGTAGAAACCACGCACACGTACACAGACACACACACACACACACACACACTCTCACATCTCCTTTCAATACTAACACTCATTGGAGCATAATGTTAATATGTGCAGCATATTATGCCAAGTGACACACACTTACTGTTTTCTGTGGCTGCTACTAAAATACAGGGACATTACTGAGTTTACCCTTGGTTCCTGTAAAATAATACTTTCATGTCTTACTGATGCAGAGGTGGAACATTTTCTGTTTTTACACCGCTGCTCTCTGACTGACCTGACACACATTTCAAAATAACCAAGTTCCCGAGCTCTGTGAACGCCACCTAATCGAAAACTGTCTGTGCCTCATGCCACTGTGTGTGTGTGTGTGTGTGTGTACCAGACCTCTGCCCAGAGTAGTGCCAGGAAAACCAATAATGCAAACAGTGAGCAATGTGTGTATGCATGCATGGACTCTAAGTGAGTGTGTATCTGGGTCACTGCCGGGCACAGTACCAGGGGACGGAGTGAACACCGAAACTCCCGAGGTACAATCAGACTAACGCTTCTCCCACACCAGTGCCTGCTGTTCCGGGTGTTATTCACTATTGCAGAAACATCTCGTTGGTGTAGTTGATTCAGTCGGAACGCGTGTTGGAGCAAATTCACTCCTCACGTTTTTCTTTAAAATTGAATAGTTGTTTTGGTTGATTTTAAACACATGGATTCAAAAATGTTCAGCGAGCGTGGATGCAGGCACGGCTCTGCTGGACTGTTGCAGGGAGCACGTTTCATTTGTGAAATATTTCCCTCCACCTCCACCCTGAAATCACTTGCAAAACAGATGCAAACAGGTAACATGGAAAACGCTGCCCATGTGCATGGAAATGCAGACGCTAACTTGTTCCATTTACATTTTGGTGACACTAGATTTTTGTTTGAATTTGTTAGTTTGAATGGCTGTTTAATGAGTTTAGTTTTATTTTTTTTTTTAAATCTGGTTTTGACCGGTGAGGTTAAGAAATCCTACAATTTCTCTTCTGGGCACAGATTAAGCCAGTTCCTAACAACAGCTGTTTCCAGAGCTTCAACCTGAGCCTTTTCCCCCGCGTGATAAAATAAAAGATGGATTTAGTGCAAAATAAATAAAAACAACGCAAGTTCAATAACAGTAAATATGCTGCATATAAAAATGTAAAACAACAAATGACATCTTTAAAATCATGATAAAGGCATGTATGAAAACTCAAAAAATATGGGTGTGTGTGTGTGTGTGTGTGTCTTGAGAGTGTCCTGAAATCCCTCTGACAATTAAGAAAAAGCTTGTCGATTCTTCACATCTCCGAACGCGATGCAGAAATCAAGGTTACCCCTCGGGGGGGGGGGGGCAACTGGGAAATGATTTTGGTTATGGCTGTGTTACTCCTCTGTGGTATCATCTCCTTGAACTATTTCAGGCAGATTTCAGGGAGCATTTTTACTCATTTATTTCATCTCAGTGTGCAACTGGCTATTTGTGTTGGTTTTGCGTTATCTGAAATGTTTGCAATCGTCACTAAGCGGAGATTTTTGTGTCCGCATGGCAAACAAGCTGCGAATTATTCTCCACACTGCGTGAACTAAAATTAAAGTTGAATTGTTTTTGTTTGCCGATCAGGTCTTTTCATCCTGCGCGTGTCTGTGAGGACCCCTGGTCATGTCCGTTTAGCTGCCCTGCGTGATGCCTGATCATGACAGCACCACCATCCTAACAAGACAGACAAAGCGGCGACGTGTCGATATCGGGGTGAAAAGGACTGTGGGTAGCGCAATATTCACCCGCGCCAGGGAGCCCCTGTTCGACAGCATGAACCAATCGCATGGCCCCGATCAGGACGGCGACTGCTCGTTGGTCAGTCACGGCCACGGGGGCACCACCACCGCCGCCGACGGAGAGAAGTCAAATGTTTTGAGGAAGTTGCTGAAGAGGACCAACTCGTACGAAGACGCCATAATGCCCTTCCCCGGTGTAACCATCATCTCCCAGCTACTGAAGAACAACATCGGGAAGAATGGAGGGAGTGACTCCGGCTTCCAGGTAACACACACACACACACACACACACATACAGTACAGGTGGTGGTTACACATTCATTCAATAACTCAAAGGTGTTAATCATCATTTAATTGACGACTCGTTGATGAATTCTGTCATTTGTCATAGGGAAGTGGAGCTCTGTCCAGCGGAGGCTCAGAGATCCAGGGAGAGGATGCCTGCAGCAACTCATCCCGAGACCCGGACAGTCCGTCTGACTGCCTCTCACCTGGGCCTCCTCTTCCCCCTCCATCCTCCTCCTCCTCTTTCGGCCGACCACCACCTCCTTTAAGCCTCAACTCCCACGCCCCCTCTCAGCCCCTCTCCCTCTCCTCCTTCGACCTGGACAGGCTGTCAGACGAGCACCTCCGTGCCAAACGTGCCCGCGTGGAAAACATCATCCGCGGCATGAGCCACTCGCCGCTCGTCCGGCCCAACGCTGGCGACCACAACCAAGAGAGCAACCGGGACAACGAGAACAGCAGCAACAACAGCAACAACAGCAACAACAGCAACGGCAGCAACGATCACAGAGGAGACGGCAACAGCCACAACGCCAGCAACCACAACCACATTCGGGCGGCTGTCGTCAGCGTCGGTGAGGTTTACAGAGAGAATAAGAGAAAGCAGCGTCTGCCACAGCAGCAGCACAGCTTCACCCAGCTGGTGTGCACCAGGCAGGAGCAAAGACAGGAAGAGAGACGGCAGCTTAAACTGCAACTGGAGGACATGCAGGTTGGTCACAGAGGACGTTGAGACCGGGCCTTTCCTTTTAAAGATATTCGCGTTCAGGAGACATCTGAAATGTTCTCTTTCCTCTCTTTTTCAGAAACAACTGCGCCAACTCCAGGAGAAGTTCTACCAGATCTACGACTCGGAGACAGAGGAAGAGGAGGAGAACGGTGAGAATGGAGAGGTGGACCGAGGAGGAGAGAGAGAGGAGGATGGTAACCTGTCAGAAGACAGTATACGATCTGATGGCTTGGAGGAAAGACACCGGGTGAGAGGACGGCGCGGCCACGACGAACTGTCCGAGCTGGACCCAGGTCTGTTCCTGGACCGGGCCCGAGCCCTGCTCCGAGAACAGGCCCTGCTGGACGGAGAAATAGAGGAAGACGTGGACAGCAGGGGGGAGGAGGAGAGGAACGGAGAGAGGGTGATGAAGAGGAGAGGCGGGGCAGCAGGGGCAGGAGGAGGAAGGCAGTTAGCGGAGACGCTGAAGCAGGAGCTGAACTGTGCAGTGTCGCAGGTCGTCGACACGGTCGTCAAGGGCTTCTCTTCGCCCAAACAGACCGCCGGTCACCATCATGGCTGCCACAGCACCACACCGGCCGCCCCCTCCTCTTCCTCCAACTCCTCCTCTTCCTGTCCCCCACCTTTCGGGCCCCTCCCCTCCCTCACCCCTGACTCACGCTTCAGCAGTGGCGCCCTGGCCCTCAATCTGAACGGTGACGGCAGTCCCACCCCTAACTACCACTCCACCAACCAGAGGCTGCACTGCTTTGGTGATGTCATTGTCCCAAGCCCAATGGATTCATTTGGTGGTTTGAGTGGCAGACTGAGTGGCGTGCCAACGCCAAATGACCAAACAGAGGCACTGCCGCTGGTGGTGCGCAAGGGTGGTGGAGGAGCAGGAGGAGAGAACATCAACCCCTCTCTTCCTCCTCCACCTCCTCCTCACCATCCCTCTCTCCACCCCTCTCCCCTCACCGCATCTCTTGGGTTTAGCCCTCCATCGTTTCGCCACCCGTTCCCTCTTCCCCTTATGGGTTATCCCTTTCAGAGCCCCCTGGGGTCACATGGTGGAGCTGGCTACCCTCCAGGCCCCAAGGACCACCACAGGTCCTCCCCCGATTCCATGGACATGACCCGGGAAAGTGTCAGCCTCAGAACCAAAATGGCAACCATCGGCGGGGGACATCTCGGTCACCACCACCACCACCACCACCACCACCACAGACAGAGCTCACCGAGCCAACATGGACCAGAGGGTCTGTCCCTGTCCCTCATCAAGTCTGAGTGCGGAGACCTGCAAGACATTGCTGACATGTCGCCCTACTCAGGCAGCACTGTATCCTTGCTTCTGTCAGGTTCATGACGTGTGTGAATTTTCAAATGCTTTATACATTCAGAATTATTACTTTTGATGATCACTTCCTGTTCCCTCTTCCTTCCTTAGGAAAACTACACCTTATTGTGTTTTCAATCACCAGTCTCTCTCTCTCCTTTATCTATATATATCTATATATATACACACACACGCACACACGCACACACGCACATACATATATTTAGACGTCTTAAAGGCAGCAGCAGGCAGTGGATAGTCTTAAAGATCAATTAGTCTGCATTAATTGGTTCCTGGTCTAACCCTGTTGTTTCCTGGCTGAGTGGGGAAGATGAAAAGGGGCGCGCGGGGTCTTGCAAGAGGGGGAAGATTAAAAAGGTCTCACACTGCTCCCTCTCGCTCTTTTAAGTCTGTGCAGCAGGTTGTGGTGTTTAAAGGTGCTGAGAATGAGCTCCCTCTTCAAAACACACACACACACACACACACACACACACACACACTGTTCCCACTGTCTGAGACACTGTTAGGTTCTCTTTCATCACAGAGACTTTGTACATAAATGCTCAAAGCAAATCATATTTCACTTTGTGCACGTGTGTGTTTATGTGTGTGTGTGTGTGTGTGTGTGCGTGTGTGTAGAGACCTTGTACATAGGAGCTCAAAGCTAATCATATTTCAAAGAGCACAGGAGAAGGCCAGGTGAATGCTGGGCCTCATTGACGGAAGCTTTAACGTGTGTGTCTCAGGGTTTGTGTGTCTGTGAGTGTGGGCACACATAAGCAGAAGTGCGACGTCCAGAATGCACACACTGGTTTCCTCTACAGTTTTTAGCTCATTGTCAGCCACCCTCTCGCTGTCGATCACGCAAACTCAAGCTTTCATTTGTTGGCCTTCGCTCTCAGTTGCTTGGCAGCTGTGTGTGTTTGCTTCCTTTCGTATCGCACACCCACGCACACAAAGACACACACACACACTCTTTCATTGCGTGAGCATGTGGACAGGTGTTTGCAGGTAGCTGTTTATCTTTTCGTTTCTAACCTTTCATATGGAGAGGGCTTCTCCCGGGCCATGACACGTGCACACACTCTGACTGCAAACAAACAGGCGCACGCACGCACGCACGCACACACACACACACCCCACACACACACGTGCACGTTTGAGGAACAAAGCGAAAAGAAAAAGAATACTTTGAACCTGACAAATGGGAACTCCTTACAACTGGGACGAGGATTTGATCAGAGTGCTGCCTTCAAAGCCAATTTAGATGTTGCTTTAATTCAAAAAGGAAAGATTTGACGCGTCTCTTGATCCTGCTGAGCCGTTTCAGTCCAAACTGCTCTCCCATTCATTTCCAATGAAAACAATTCTTTGAAATTGGACATTAGTATTTCAAAGATACTGACCACCCTTTTTCATCCCGTCGGTCCAATTCTTTTAAATACTAATACTTCATTTCAACACCTGTGATACTTCAACATGAGTTCGCTCACTTTTCATATTTTGCCAATTCAGTGTTTTTTTCTTGAAGCTTTACTTTTACTCTTGACCTGAGTCGGCGATTCATCGATTTGCGGATGAGCAGAAAATCAACTGCAAGAGCTCTGATTGAATGTTTGATCTATTCATCATGAAAATATGAGAACACATGTGTGCTGGTTGTGCAGCTTCACAAACACAACCAACAACCAAGTGTTGTGTAGAAATGTGCTCCTTTCATTTGTAGGTAGAGCTACAAGGTGATGCCACTGTCAGTGGATTTAAAGTTTCAAGGTAGCTTGGCAGTGAGGTAGAGGTAGAGGTGTCCATCATGATTCACCTGAGAGGTGCGTGAAAGCACCGACACAAAAACAGACGCACACGCGCTCTCTCAGGTCTGTGGAGCTTTAATCCTCTCTACACAACTGAGCAGATGTCCCCCTTTTATTTATGAATT
>JAFBJQ010002205.1:165665-170665 GCA_016785345.1 Trinectes maculatus
CCCCTGGGGTTTCTGAATGCATGTGTGTGTGTGTGTGTGTGTGTGTTTGTCTGTGTGCTAATTGACCTTGCAGGGGGTTCCATTGATTGCCTCATCTTCTCTGATAGATTATAGGGCTGTTAATGTGGTGAGGAAATGGCAGCGTAGTGGGGCACAGCTGTTGTCTCGCACACACGCGCGCGCGTGCACACACACACACATAGACACACACCCATGCATACACACACACACACACACACGGTTGGTGTCCCTGCAACCAGGGGCTCTACAATTATTATTTTCCTTGTCGAGACAATGGGATTGACATTGGGGCTGCAGAATGAATTTGGGATTTGATCCAAAGCCAGCAGGTGCTTGTGTTTGCTTTTTGCTTTAGGTGTAAAGCTGCACACAGATCAGAGACCTTGGTCTCCATATTGCAACTCTGCAATTTGTATTAAATGGCACTGGCGTCAGCCTCCAGGTGACGCCTGTCACATGCTCCCAATGGCAACACTCACTTTGTGGCTCCTTAACACGTCATTCAGATTCAGGAGGGTTTGTCCCCCAACCACCTGAAGAAAGCCAAGCTGATGTTCTTCTACACCCGCTACCCTTCCTCCAACATGCTCAAAATGTACTTCTCTGACGTCAAGGTAAGACCAGCTGCTCTTCTTCTCTCCATCACACAGTTTCAGCCATATTTCTACTCCTTTGTGACCTTCTCTTAATTCTCTCCATTCTCTTCCTGTCCCCTCTGAGCCTCTTTTCATCATTCATTCATTTCCATTCAAGACTCTTAAATAATATGAAGGTTTTTATAGGAGGTAAAATATTATGTAAGGCATCTAAATGCGGATAAATGCTATGCGGACACACACACACACACACACACACACACACGAACGCAGACATAAAACATACCAAAAAAGAAAAAAATGAACAAAACATGTATTCCTATGAAGTTTGCTCTCATTTTTTTTCCACTATTACACTAAGTTAAGTTAAAACTACAGTTAGCTCAAAGCAAGATTTTCAAAATAAAATGCTGCTGGGATATAAGACAAAGCACAGAGAGAAAGCGTGGGAATTCAATGGGATCTCTGGAATCGAACCTCAGAAATCAGACCTCGTGTTTTGTTATTATTCCGTTGCTCCATGTATGTGTGTGTGTGTGTGTGTGTGTGAGTGTGAGAGAGCGACATAGAGACACTATAGCGCAGATGGGGGCTCCAGTCTGTCACGTCTGTGTGGCATAATTAGAGTTCCTGGCCTTAATCGGCCCGGGTTTGGAAAAGGGGGGTAATAACTCCCACTTTCCATCACACACACACACACACACACACATACTGTAACCCCCAACACACACACCACACACACACACTCACACCTACGGAGACATTCAACCTCTATTTCCCTCAACCCCTCAAACAGACTTTCACTCTCACTACAAGAAAATGAGAAGTTGTAATGTGTTCTTAAATGGAATCATAACAAGACACCAACGCTGTAGCTGCCGACAAATGACAGGATGAAAGTGAAAAGAATGGAAGTAAAAATTATGAAGAGAAATAAATCTGGTAAATCAAGGAATGATGGGTAGGGTGTGTGTGTGTGAGCGTGTTAGTGTGCATGTGCGTGTCTGCACGCAGCGGGTGTTTTGAGAAAATGAGTTTGGAAGGGAATGTGGGGAGGGGAGGACAAACAAATGAAGGGGATGACAACAGAACAACAGCTTTAAAACAAAGACGCTGATTGTTTTGTGTTTACAGGCTGCTATGTGTTTTGTAAAGGAGCATACGGCTCCGCAACGGATTCAGGGCAGTGTATTCAAATGAACAGCCACACACACACACATGCACACACACGCACACACAGGCACGCACACACCAGCTGCCCTTTGGCTCATGTCTGCGGTGATCACTTCCTCATGGCAGTGCCACATCCTCATCGGGTGCCATGGCAACAAGGGTCGCTGGGACACCAGGTTGCTAGGCAAACACAAGGTTGCTAAGCCGACCTGCTCCCAATACTTGTTGCCTGATTTGTCATTAACAGAGAATCCATGAAGTGATAAAGCAGGCATTGTAGTGCCAGGTTATTCTTTAATTAATGATTAATTATTTAATTCAATCTCATTAGGATGCTGAAAAACATCAAGTCATCAACCAGTTATGAAGAATCTGCCTGAACAACAAGGTTGCAAACTTTTTTTAACTTGTCAACTTTGTTGCCTGAGTCAAAAGAAACACTAACAAAAGTGAAGTCCATTGATAAACAATGAATTGTGGGGAAAGACTACACTACAATAAAACAATATACATGTGCTGATCATTTCCCATCATGTGGTCCAAGTAACGCTTATCAGAGGAAATATGCTGACTCGGCATGTGGCCATATAAACTGAATTATATAAAAAAGAATGGAGTCTCCAGTCTGTGGGTTTATATCCGCACTGATATTTAATTAATCTCTTCATCTCAGCACACAGGGATTTGGATGAGGGGATGTTTGTGGTGCTTTGGCTTTGACACTTCACTCAGCAGATGGACAGTGTGACAGTATGAGTCCAACTGTAACTGTAACAGGAACCACACACAGGAGAGGGATTTAAAACCCGTGAAAACATTCTTCTTTCTCAACAACCCTATCCTTGAAGATTTCTTTTTTTTTTTTAATATTAATGTTATGCTAATAATGTGTTGCAGTTCAATTAAATTTTAATTGAGTCATAATCCCGTTTAATCCATCATATTTATCCATAGAAGGGAGCTCTCCAGATATTATTCCACTTAATAAAAAAAATGAATCATGTATAATCCTATTTGTGATGAACGGGGTTGTTCTTTTCAAGGCTTTGGTCCTGTGTGTGTGTGTGTGTGTGCGTGTGTGTGTAGGTGTGTGTGTGTGTGTGTGTGTGTGTGTGGGACAGAGAAGAGAGAGCACCCTGTTGCTGTCTGCCTGTGGATGTGTGTGTCCCCTTTCATTGTCCCATCGCATTCATTACCCTCATCATTACCATATTCCCAAAATCCGGGTCAGTGTCTCTTTTTCTTCTTCTTCTTCTCCCCCTCCCTTCCCTCCCCCCACCTCCTCCCCCCCTTACCAGGGAACAATAAGTAGCATGTGTTAGGAGGATCAGGCAGATTCACTGTAAGGGAATTAGGGCCCTGAATGGATTCCCTTAATTGGACTTGAATGGACTTTGTCTATGTGAAACTGGTTCTTAAAGATGAGCCTCTCACACATGAAGACCTCACTCAGTGTGGGAAGTGGGTTGAGCTGACAACTGTTTTAGGCACAGATGAGCAGGCACGCACGCACACACACACGCACACACGCACACACAGGACCTTAATTGCACAGTGAAAGCTCTTGCCTCCTGACCAGACGATCATATATATATATATATATATATACGTATATATACACTGTATATGTGTGTTAGCATGAGACGCTGATGAGGTCGCCGCTGTCTCGTCTTGAGAGAGTCACTGAGAGTAATTAAGACCTCGGAGGAGTTGGGATTAATTAGCGGCTCCGGCTCAGGGAGCTCCTCCTGACTCACTCTCACTCGCATGTTCCCTGCCATCCGAGAGTCATCATACACACTCGCTAACTCACACACACACACACACTAAACTCAGTGACACATTTATCAGCGAGGGCCCTGAAGGCTCTTGCCTTGAGAGGCTGAAACGACATCTCCATGTCGCCGCCTCAGCAGGAATCAATTAGCATCAGCCCGCCTCTCACCCGCCTTCTCAATTAGAGTCACACAGCCAATTTGGTCACGTCAGGATGTGAGGCAGCGATGGATTGAACCAAACTGTGACTCCATGATTCATCATTAGAAATCAAATGTGTGTGCACAGCTTAGTGCAGTGTGTACTGTCGTATGACGCGGTAGTGTAATTTTACAAAGTGACCACAGAAGCTATTTTCTCCAGCAGTTAGCACTCAGTGATTTATGTTGATTGTGCATATTCACACTGTCCTCTAGAAATTGTGCAGAGCAGCAACGAATCAGGTTGAGGTGGTTGGGCAGATTCTTAAAGGATGTGTGTGTTTGCCCTTCCAACATGGCCTGGAGGATGGGTGGGGGGGGGGGGGGGGGGGGGGGGGGGGGGGGGGGGGGGGGTGACAAGTGTTAGAGCACCATGACACTTTCTCTGACACTCTCTCTTTTCCCCCTTTTTGTTGTAAACAAAAAATGGCATTTCATGAGCTCAGCGTTTTGGCCCCTTCACCTCCCTGCTGTCTTTTGTGTCTCGCCTCTTGTTTATTTGGGGGAAGCGGGGGGGGAGGGGGGGGGGGGGCTGATTGTGATGGCGGGGGGTGGGGGGGGTGGGGGGTGCTGATTGTGATGAGCTGGATAGGACAGTGGGTGGGTGGGTGGGTGGGAGGTCAGGTGGTGGGACTGGGTGATTATGTCTCCATGCACAGTGAGACATTTCTAGGTCTGTACATTACAGCACAGTTTCTATTAGTGCCACGCGGCAGGTTCAGTTTGGACTGAACCGTTTGTTTGTTGTGTTTGTGTCCATCATGCTTTGTGTTTGTAGTTTGCACGTCAGGTTGCTGCTTCTGTTTGTAGCAGGACAGACGACATTGTCTTGTGTGTGTTTGTGTTTTAATTGCTGAGTTATCACGTTCCTTTCGTGCAAAACTCTGTTTGTGGGTCACCCCCCCTCCACACACACACACACACACACACGCACGCACACTTTCCCCTCTTGACATTATGCTTTGTAAAACCAACTCCCTTTCCCTCTGCTGCAGACACACACACACACACTCACACACTCACACACACTCACCATCCCCAATTATGCTCCATTATGTCACCCTCTGACCACTTCTGAAAAAATATCTCTGTCCCTCTCTGTCATCATCTGCTCCTCTCTCTCTCTCTCTCTCTCTCTCTCTCTCTGTGGATTCATTTTTCCATGCTGTCTCGCTCCATTCATCTCTATCTCACCCTGTCTCCCTCCCTCTTTCTTTCTCTCTCGCTCATCCCT
>JAFBJQ010002205.1:175023-191143 GCA_016785345.1 Trinectes maculatus
GTGTGTGTGTGTGTGTGTGTGTGTGTGTGTGTGTGTGTGTGTGTGTGTGTGTGTGTGTGTGTGTGTGTGTGTATCTTAGGATTCCAGTTCTGAACAAGAAGGAATCATTTTTGTCACTGAGCCTGATTGGAGTCACGAGGGGGTGTTGTGTGTGTGTGTGTGTGTCTGTGTGTGCTCGTCTAAGGTCTTCCTGCATTTGTGTGTATGTGTGTGTGTGTGTGTGTGTGTGCGCAGTGATCCCCCCCCCCCCCCCCCCCCCCCCCGCCCCAGCTGTCTCTTTAGCTTCAACAATAGGCCTGGTAACAAAGACGTGGCCTTCAGCTTCTGTCATGTGATACTAGTGGTCTGCAGCCTCTCAGTCAGATGACCCACGCTATTGTCCTCTATGGGTGACACACACATACACACACGCACACACACTCCAAGGAAGCACAGCACGTGTATAAAAGGACACACACACAAACGGCAGCTTGCAGAGATACGAAGACACACACACAGACACACACACAGACACAATCTCAGGACGCAGACCCTTCCTCTCAGTCACATGCAGCTTGAACAAAGAGAAACTTTACTGCCACTGTGCTGGTGAGAGTGAGATCAGTGATGACTGACAAGAGAGCAGCGGAGAGGGGAAACACATCGCTCTCGTCCTGGAGGAACCTCTCGTCCTGGAGGAACCTCTCGTCCTGGAGGAACCTCTCGTCCTGGAGGAACCTCTCGTCCTGGAGGAACCTCTCGTCCTGGAGGAACCTCTCCTCCGCACTTTATACCTTTAATTCCACAAAGTGCAAAATTAAATTGTCCAGACTTCTATGAAATTGCTTTTTTTTTTTGCCTATGCAAGTGTTAGCTCACCATCGCTACACTGAGGAATGGCAGCGATGTGGCAGCTACAGATATGGCTGACTGTGTCGAGGAGCATATTGACAACAGGTTGTTGGCTGTGTCATTTGTGCGTCTCGTTTTCACTTAACAACGCTGCTGCAAAAGCAGAAGTCAGCTCCACAAACAACCAGAGACGGTGTAGACTGATGGTCTCTGCGTGGTAGAACACACCTTCATGCAGGAGAGGTGGGCTCTCTGGAAGCGTCAATCCAAAATGCTTTTCTTTTTCCCCAGACACAAATGAAAGCGTGTCCTTGTTCTTCTAATGTATTAATCAGTGTCCCCATGAGGGCAGATGTGACTAAACAAGCCAAAGCCTACTGTGAGACTATAAACAGGAATATAAAAAGGGGACTGCAGATAGAGACGGGGAGAAATGTGGACAAACATCATGTGTTGTATAAAGTGGTTTCCTTAACTTCCTCCATCTGTTACGACTGTTTATGCACATCGATATCTCCAAAACAGAAAAAAAGGAAAATTCATTTAGTTTCCATTGATTAGTATTTGCTGAAGAAAAAGGGATGAAAGGAAACAACAGGAGGGTGAGCGTGTCAAGGCGCGACATTCTGCGTGTGTGGGTGTGTTTTCCTGCCTGGATGTGTGTGTGTGTGTGTGTGTGAGTGTGTGTGTGTATGTATGTGTGTGTGTGTGTGTGTGTGTGTGACAAAAGCCAGACCTGAGAGCAGGGAAAGCGAGAGAGTTAGAGAGGAGGAAAAAGGAAGCAGATGCTTCTGCGTTGGCACAGAGATGATGTATCTATATCTATACACACACACCCGCATGCACGTACACGCACGCACACACACACACACACACACACACACACACACACACACACACAGTATTGCTTAGTCCAAGAAGGAGTAGCAGATGAAAGCGTTTCAGTTTTGTGTAAATAAAA
This sequence comes from Trinectes maculatus, assembly GCA_016785345.1. Lineage (NCBI taxonomy): Eukaryota > Metazoa > Chordata > Actinopteri > Pleuronectiformes > Achiridae > Trinectes > Trinectes maculatus. The sequence continues at coordinate 176,816 of JAFBJQ010002205.1, forward strand.
AAAGACTCTACTGACCAACAGTAAAGGGGGCACACGTGGCCTTGAGGGGGCACACACACACACACACACACACACACACACACACACACACACACACACACACACACACACACACACACACACACACACACAGGTTATATCTGCAGACCTTGAGAATCAAATGTGTTGTTTGTGCAGTGATTGTGTGTGTTTGTGTGTTTGTGTGTGTGTGTGTGTCTGTGTGTGCGCGCGTCTGTGAGTATGGAAAGGTGTACAGGCAGGTGAACAGGTGAACAGTCATGTGAGGTGATGCAAACACACAACCAACCCAGACGACTACATCAGCTGTCCTGTTGTTTATCTATTTAGACACTAAACACAACTGTTGCTGTACAGCTTGAATAACATGACAGACTATGTTGACGCGTCCTCACTTCAGTCTAGGTGAATATTTGTCTTAGATGTCTTCAATCGGGCCATGAAGAAGTCACCTACTTATAAAGAGCTCTCCTTTCTCCTAAAAATAATTTTCCGTACAACAATGCCCTTTTGTGCTCGCGCCCTGCACTGTTAAAAAAAAAAAAAAAAAAAGACTAAATTAGCAAAAGAGACGTCACTGTTGCTAAGTGCACTTCAGGTTTTGTGGTGATGCTGCAGGTGGCGCTCATTTGTGTTTTTACTGCTTATGATAACAGTGTTATCATTCCTCTGTTTACTGCAAACAAGCATCTGCTGCTGTTACTACTGGAGGAATATATATAATACAACAGACTGTTTTTATTCCTCAAACTACACCGAGCCTGTAAAACACTTCATTCTCGTCAACCGCGTATTTTTCTATTTATAAGCATTTCAATGATTTTTATATTAACTGCGGTTCAGTGTATGAAACAATGAAATAGCTTCATTTGTTCATAAAACTGACTTTTATCAACACTCAGGAGACGTTCATTTGCATTTGTTCTTCATGAGTGCTGATAAAATGAGCCATAACGTTCCCCCCACTGTAAAACTTAAAGACACATGAAAATAAAAACATGAAGGAAAATCTCCTTCATGTTTCCGTCAGCAAACCTTGAGTCAGCGTTGTGGTGAGATGGACAACAAGATAAAGAAACACATTTCCAAGAAGAGATGAGGGGCAATAAGGAGGAGGGCAAAGTGGGACGGGAGGAAAAAAAAGATGGAGAGACGCAGGGTGTCCCAGTGGGCGTCTTTGTTACGGCAACGATTTACAGGCTCTTCTCCTTCTGTGTGTCTGTACGTGTGTGTGTGTGTGTGTGTGTGTGTGTGTGTGTGTGTGTGAAGAGAGAGTAATTGAGCCTCCCTTCATCCAATATTTACCAAACCACCAAACCAGAGCAATCATGTGAATTATGTTTACTGGGAACCAAGTGTCTTTCTTCCTCTTTATCTTTCGTTCTCTTTCCCACTTTCCCCCATTCCTCCCTCGCTCTCTCTCTCCTGGCAACCAGACATCATATCAAGATCCAAGCCAGGAGTAAATCACTTACACACACACACGCGCACACACAGACACACACACACACACACAGGGGAAACAGGCCCATCTGCATTGATGATGGCCTAATTTAGATCTCTTTATTGGACTGATTTACGACGGCCAGACAAATCTGCGCATCTGGACCCAAGTGCGTGTCTGTGTGCGCGTGTCGTTGTGTGCCGATATCCAAACCGGACACGCAATATCCTCCCCGCTTCCTTTCAACCTCTGCGCTCGCGTTTCCCTACCTCTCGGTGAAGCCCGCCGCGTCCTCCTCTCTCGCAGCCGCCGTCTCGTTCCAGCACCAGGAGTCCCCTCGCCACGCCGCCGATGACGCGCTCCATCCTGAAACATTATCAAAACACCGGCATCACTAAATCTCTCACTGTCCCACTGTGCGTGTGTGTCCATCGACAGCTCTATGGAATTTACCTATTATTGAATAATATCACTGAGAGAGGTATAATGGTGGACAGTAACAGCAGCTACCAAAATGAAATGTAACAAACCAGATCGAATTTGTTACATATGTGTGTGTGTGTGTGTGTGTAGATCAAAGATCATCAAATATTTTAAGAAAATACGTCCTTGAGAGACGAGAGTTTGTCTTTTGTGGAGGTGCGAGCAGAGGGGGCTGAGGGGATGGAATCCACGTGGGAGAGGACGCCTCAAAGGCAAATTCATCTCCAAGATCAAGCTCAGGTTTCAACTTTTATTTTTCCCTCTGGGCAGTTTCACAGCAGCTATTACAAACTGCAGCTTGTCTATGGGGCTTTCTTTATTTTCTTCTCACGCCAACACAGTGACTGAATGTTTCGGCTCCCGCTCATTATGACTGAGTCTTATTTTTGTGGTTCGGACTAATATTCTTGTCTCTAATGATAAGATCACTGTGGTAATCGCTGAAATCTGAATCTACTCTGACGCCATAAACATCTAGTGGGGTCTAAAGGTTCCCACCTGGACAGTTTAAACTTAGATTTAAGTGTGTGTGTGTTTGTGTGTGTGTGTGTGTGTGTGTGTGTACAGTTGTGTCTATACCGAGACAGTGACAGAGGGCCTCATTGAAATAACTGTGGTCTCAAGGGGCCAGCTAAAATGAGAGGGACAGGGTAGGTGAGGGGAGACAGAGTATATGAGAGTCCAGGGAAACATTTAGGGTGTGTGTGTGCGTGTGTGTGTGTGTGTGTGTGTGTGTGTGGAGAGTGATTCATCCGTTCTGGTGGCGGCTAACCTTGGCGTGTCCTGCCACGCGTGACGGGGTTATACCCAGACAGCACTCTGCTGTCCTCTACGCACCCGTGTGTGTTTGTTGGGGTGTACAGGAGCATGTACTCGTCTGGAAGAGCCAACCGTGTGTGTGTGTGTGTGTGTGTGTGTGTGTGTGCAGAAAAAGAGACAAAGAAGAAGAGTAGGGGGGAAATCCTCATCAGGTTATTTAGTGTCTTTGTATGATCTTGCCCCCGGGAGAAAGGCCAGAAAAAAAGAATGAAAAATGTGTGTGTGTGTGTGTGTGTGTGTGTGTGTGTGTGTGTGTGTGTGTGTGTGTGTGCACACGCGCATGTGTGTGCTCACCTGCCGTCATCGAGTACGGAGTGTGTCATCCGTCCATATGTGTGTGTGTGTGTGTGTATGAAGACCTGTGACATCACACACAGCTGGGGGCTGTAAGAAAGAGGAAGTGGATTAGGGGAAGTTCACGGCTGAAGAAGAAGAAGAACCTGGTGCAGGAACAGAAATATCTGATCCAGTGACATGTTAACACACAGTATCATCTAAAACGTCTGATTCGTTTCTTGAAGGTGATGAAAGGGAAGCTCCTCTTCAGTATAAACACAAAGTTTCCTTCCTCCCTTTTCTCCTGCAGGTTCCCGATCGGTTCCTGGAGGTGGCTCAGGTGACACTTCGTGAGTTCTTCAACGCCATTGTGGCGGGCAAAGATGCGGACCCGTCCTGGAAGAAGGCCATCTACAAGGTGATCTGCAAACTGGACAGCGAGGTTCCTGAGGTCTTCAAATCCCCCAACTGTCTACAGGAACTCCTCCATGACTGACTAGGACGAAGGAGGAAACCTGGACAAACCTCTGAGGACCATGTGAAGACTGTAGGAGTAGGCTGAGGTTCAGTTAAATACACTGACACTGTGAGACTCACGAGGAGCCGTTGAACCTGGCTGCTCCTCCAGAGGTTTGCTGGTGGTTGCTTTAGGTCAGAACATCTTTTAGAGACAAACTGGCCCTCACGTGTTTTATAGAGAGGAAATATCCATCTTCACTGAGGCGGAGGGCTGAGATCATCCTCAAATTAACAAAATGTGCAGAGACTTTTACAGATTCAACGCAAAACGGTGAAAGATGAAGATCCTTGCACTTACAGAAAAACCCTGACCCCCTCCTCCTCCTCCGCGAGAGATGGGGATCAATCTTCAGCCCAAGATCTAAGATCAGGAGTGAACTGAAAATAAAGATGATAATATATAAAAAAAACTTTTTATTGTGGATGTTTTTCAGTTACATGGACATTTTTGGGGAAAAAAAAGTGATGTTTTTGCATTTTTTTTTCTTCCTTCCTTTGTATAAGTGCACACCTCCTGTCTCCTGACGCACACACACACACACACACACACACACACACACACTCAAAAAGCACAGTAGCAAATGCAACTCCTCAAACTGCAAACAAACGGAGTCGTCGTTTCTTTCCCTTCACATCCTCTCCTCTTTTTCATTCTTCCTCTTCTTACTGTACTGAGACTTACTCTGTGTGTGTCTTGAATGTGGCCCATCACCTCACTGGCTGCGCCCTCATAGCTCATGTTGTGTTCACACACCCAGGGCAGTGATGACAACAATGAAATAACACAAACTTCAGTGAGTTTATTCTAAAGTCATGATAATATGATCTAACAGTGTCTGTGCAGGATGGGGCCCTTACGTTAGAATAATAATAATAATAATATAAGATATAATAATTTTGGAAAAGTGTGGGTTTTTGCTTGTGTTTTGTTTTAGTTAATTAGAGGATTTAAAAAGCAGATTCAAGCAACTTAAAAATCTATGTTTCAAGTCATTTGGATTCAAACCACATTGAAAATTGAAAAGAGGTGGAATATTTTTTTTTTCAGGCAGTTCTGTTCTGTCTCTCTGCTCTGGGTGATAAGGGGGGGGGGGGGAAGGCAGCTGTGCCAGGCCGGGTCACGTGTGAAGTGTTTAAGGTTTTAACAGCAGAAAAAAAAATATGACATACGACAAAATGCTGATATTTGTAGCTTGTATAGATGTAATAATTATTCTGATCACTCTGATACTTTTATTATTTATAACTGAAATAATTATTCCTATTAATGTTATTATGATGATGATGATTAATGCTTGCTACAGATCTGACCAGTGGTTTACTCATCGTTTATCCATCACACTGCAACATGAAATAAATTATTCTTTGAAAAAAAAAAAAAAAAGTGGGATGGGATGTTTGGTGGTGTGTCGTTACTGTTCACTGTTGTGTTTGTGCTTAGAGGAGGTGGAGAAGCTGTTGACCACACACACCAGATCACCATCAACCCAAGCGGTAACTAGGCAACATGATGGCCACTTTAACTCCGTCCACCCCTCCACTCCACCCCCCCCCCTCGCTTTCTGGATTCTGTAAAGGGGACATGCGATCCCTTGTTGTTGTTGCTGATGAATTGAAAAGAGGAGAGCTGTGTGATTATTGTCAGCACAAAAGCCTCAAAAAGCTGCTGACGCCTAGATTAGCCAGTACAAAGAGACACACACACACACACACAAACACACACACACACAAGTACAAGGCCTGTGTGCCCTCACTGCCCTCACCGTCCCTCCATCCTCCTCTCTCCTCCGTCTCGTCTCTGTTCATCCCCTCTCAGACCTCCATCACTGACACCACTCTCTCCTCTGCTTCATTTCATCCCGCCTCCTCTCACGCCACTCACCTCCCGAACACACAAACACGCACCCTGCCCTCTGCGTGTTGGCGCCAAACACTAACTGGCATCACACAATGCCAGCCACCATCACGAGCATGGGAGAAATTGCCAGCACTCGATGTTCCTCCCCCCCCCCCCCCCCCCCCCCCCCCCCCCCCTTCAGCCTCTAAAACAAGGTGTGGATAAAACATGCCGTACGAATTCCAGCAATTCCAGCAATCCAGCTGTTGGAGTTTTCATTCATCTGTTTCTGTCTAAACCAGAAGACAATAACATTGTCAACAATTTGGTTCTGTGTTTACAGAATGCAGAAGTAAACTACACAAATTAATATTATAAAGACACACACACACAAAAAAAACCTTGTTGCACATTTCAGCCTTCAGGATCAAAGCAGCAGTCGCACAGACGGAGGCGAGCGGCGTCTTGTGCGTTGAATTTACGCTGCCAAGGCTTTTGATTGGAGCAGGAGGGGCTGAACAGGAGGTGGGGGGGTCACTCTTTGCTCTATATGATCACACACACACACACACACACACAAGTACACACACACACACACACACGCCGTCTGCCTGCGAAAGCACATCTGAGCAGCGCAACAATAAAACAGCTGTGTTTGTGTTGGCCTGCTGATTGTTTCATTCTCAATCGCAGCCATCGTACGCACAAACGCACTTACACAGACACAGACACAGACACACTCGCTGTCCGCAGAGATGACGTGACAGTGATGCATCTTGGGTAATAGCTGCTGTTATTATGGAGCAGGGAGGAGAGAAATCTCTCCTCAACACAATTCTAATGGTCGTCTCTGTATTAACAGCAGCTGAAGTGAAGTGTGCTGCGTTCATGTGTCTACACAAGTGAGATCTTCTTTTCTTTGTTTGCCATATTACTGGATGGATGCAATGGCCTGTAATGAAGCAGCCCCAAAATTACAATTTCCACACAATTTCCAACAATCGCACACAAAAAAAAAAAAACCCACACCAGACTTCACTGTTGTAATTGCAAACTAATGTCGAACAACAATGGTTTTAGGGTGTGATTTCACTGGTTTGTGTTTTGACTCTGGCTCGAGAGCAGAAATGACCTCCTATAGTCGCAGTTGTGAAAAGATATTTAATCTGATCACCTTTTCTGCTTTTCTATCTCCTGTTGTGGTTTGGTTTTTTTAATGATGTGGGGGAGGTGTACGCTGACACGCCAAACATACATGGACGTAGAAGCCCCACATTGTGGTAATGACCCTATTGGGGAAGCACTGCAGCACACTGAGTACACAAATACAACCATAAGCCATGTGCGGTGACATGTTTAATGTGCAGAATGGTCATGACATTAAAATGTAAAGTCATCCCAGAGTCCAACATGTAACTGTCATTTGTTTCCTTCTTGAAGACTCATCTGACCTCAGTCTGACCTGTAAGGAAAGTGAACGCAGCTCTAACTGTGACTCGTTCCAACACAGCCTACCATTCAGACAAATGACTAATTGAATTGGACCAGGACTCGCTCTGAGCTTGTTGAACAGACCTTAATCAGCCAGCGCGGCATGTTCACTTGCATCGTTTCTTTAAGATGGCACCCAGGTGAATGAAGCTAATTGTTGTTTACAACAGCTGCACCAACTGTGTTTTCACTTCCTGCTCCCAGCAAGCGCCGCATCTCTGTTTCTCCGTCTCCCTGCATTCCTCCATCGCTCTATGCGGTAAATAGTCTGTTCTGTATCAGCCGTTCAGCAAAACCATACATTCTTTAGAAAACCAGTAAAAAAGATCCATACATCCATTGATCAATTATCTATTTTCCTCTTCCAGTCATGGATTTCCATCCATTTAACCATCTTTAAGCCCAAGAATCCGTCCCTCCATCTTCTAACTGCCCCCCCCCCCTCATTTCTCCCTCCATCAGCGGTCTGTTCGCTAATCAAACACCATCTGTCCTTCCATCCCCAACCTGTCAGGAACAGCTGCCAGCCGCTCTCTTAACAACACTTTTAACAACCCTGCCGCATCTTCCACGGCCCGCCGCCTGCACCGGGCGGACGGCGCCGTTTAGGGCCACTGTCTCCGTTACAGGCGCACACACGCGACCAGTGGCGTAAAACAACAACGCACAATGTGTAGCGTATTGGCAGTGTGTTGTGTTGTGTTGTGTTGTGAGTCGTAAAGGAGAGAAGATGGTGATGGACAGAAGGCAAGAAGCAGGTAAGAAGAGTAAAAGAAAAACTTCTACTGGCCTCTTGTTGAACCTAAGTAAAAACGTTATGGACCATATAGAAATATTCAAAAGAAAGAGGACTAATGTGCAAGCAGAAGGTATAAACGGAGAGATAAAACAAAGGAGAGATGGCACAGAGTAAACGAGTGGAAGTCTAAATAGTAATCAGGGGAAGAATCAGCCGCCTGCTCAAAAAAAGGGTTTAGAGCTAATGGTGGGAAGTAAAAGCTCCCAACACACACACACACACGCACACACACACACACAAAATAATACAATTTTACTCACATCTACTGTACAATCCACACACACACACACACACACAATCATAAGAACACAATCATCTTAAAATCATTCAAACATAATGGCTTCCTAACACAAACAATGCAATCATCCCTCTAGCGTACATACCACAGATGTAATCACTTACCGATATTCACATTCACAAAATACAGTCATCGCGCACACACACACACACACACACACACACACACACTCGCCGCACTGCTGTTGTCGAGAACATGCCAAGACATTTTCAAGTGTTATATCCTGAGGAACTTCCCCAACCAATCATTGGCACATAGGCCAGATGTTCACTGGCGCTTCAATACAATGTTCTGCTGGCGCACGCACGCACACACACACACACACACACACACACAGACACACACTCAGGCTGGCATCTTTGTCTCTCTCTCCCTTTACGCATATGAGCATTTGATATGAGACAGAAACGCCAAGACTGCACTTTTTCATCAGGGGGGGGGGGCACACACACACACACATTCATACACACTTGCAGAGCACACACACACACACACTGTCAGCGTTCGCTTGTGTCCGCACACACTTGGGGGAGTGTGTCTGCCACGTGTCTCGTGTCCAATAAGGGCATTAAGTCTGTCAATAAGAGCCTTTCAAGAATACCAGGGGTTCCATCAGATGACACACACACACACACACACACACACACACACACACACACACACACACACACACACACACGGACAGATAATACACACACACAAGGACTAATTTCTCCCTCACACTTTGTCCTTTAACCAGACAAAAATGGAGAGAAGCCCGGGGCTGCTCCATTTTAATCCACATCAGCCGCCCCCCCCCGCCCCCCCCCCCCCCCCAACTTACACATTTCTCTGCTCCGTCCTCTCTTTGTCTCATCTTCCTCATGTTTTTTTTAACCCTTTTTGCTGAGTTTCTCTGTCCTCAGTCCCCTCGGAGGAAATCTACTCATGGATCAACTTCCTGTTTTCTCTGTTTGTTCAAACATGTTATTTCCCAGTGATGGCATTTAAAGACTAATCAGGACTAATCAATTATATCATTGTGTGTTTGTTGTATCTCGTCATTGCAATTACTAAACTTTTCCAATCAACCATTTTTTTAAAGGATTTAAAGTGGAGATTTAGTTTCTTTCAAGAACTAAACTGCGTGGATGAAGGAAACATGTGGTGCGGAGCAGGTGCGTGTGTGTGTGTGTGTGTGTGTGGGATTAAATCCTGCCAGGCCTTTAAGCTGCGTTGTCCTTTTGTTAAAGCCCAAGAGTCGGCCAAGGAATTTCATTTATCAAGACATGGATATGGCTCCTGGAAGAGCCTCTTCAGAAAAACACACACATACTATAAATAACCCACAGACGGTGGGCAGTGGCCCAGTGTTAATGCTGACCGGGAGACAGAGAGAGAGAGAGAGGGAGAAGAGGCAGGAAAAGGGAAATGTGTTGGTTTGTGTGTGTGTGTGTGTGGATGAAATGCATGAAAACACAAAGCAGGGAGGAGAAAATTAAAAAAAATAAAACATAAAACACACACATGCATGCAGACTACAAATAAGCTTGTGTGGCGTTTTGAACATGCAGGGGTCAAGGTTCACTGGCAGGTCAACTTGGGTAGTGGGGTGAATAGAACACACACACACGGACACACACACATGGACACACACGTGGACACTTGTGGACAGCTGTCAGTTGGCAGCTCAGCAGGTCTGTTGTGAGACAATGGGGTGAAGGAGAAGAGTGGAGAGTTTTAATGGGGTTAAAACAGGGTTAAGCTGTCAGGTCGCCGTGTGCCACAGTAAATCAGTGTGTGAGCTGCCTGCAGTCGCATGTGTGTTTGTGTGACACAAAACTCTTTTTACAGTTACTGCAAAACACAATGAGACACGGAGGAGCTGTCAGACCGACACACTGTGCCACAGACGAGGGCTTCATCAACAGGAAGAGCGTAGCAGGAAGCTAATGGGTAATTATGGCAAATGAAAAGCGCAAAAACGCAGACCTTTACTGTACTTTTTTATTCCTATACGTTTACACTTAAATAAATGACAAAAATGATGCATCACTCTGTATTATGCACCACAGTCCTGCATATTAACATGTGATGCTCTTTTACTGCCCCCTGTCTTTTCCCGGTGATCAGTGAGACAGTCACAGGGTTTGGGTTCAGACAGATGCATGAGAATAACAGCGACAAGCATATGATCATGAAATGTTAGGAAAATATTTGGAAGATTATATTGCAATGGCTTTACTGATCACTGCAGATTACTATGGTGGAAGAGGGAAATGAGATGCTGGGACATTAAACGATAATAAATAACCAGAACTGAGAAGACAAAGTGATGAAATAAAAGTAGTGAGTAAGGATATTGTAACATATCAAATATTAGGAATCAATAACAATAAGGAATCATATTATGCTCCACAAACAGCTGAGTGGTGTGGTAAAAACACATGTCAGGAATGACAAAAAGCAATGTTTCAGAAATATAATCTGAGTGGAAGCATTTGGTGGCCTGAGAGCATAATCTCCCCAAAGACCACTCTGTCCTCCTCTACTAATCCCACTGTTCCTCATCCTCAGCTCCTTCATCTTCACAGCACAAGTTCATCTCTCTCTCTCTCTCACACACACACACACACACACACACACACAGAGAAAACTGGAACAGCAACGGCATCTAATCCAGACGACCTGTTTATCCACTCCTGTTTATGGTGTAACAGGAGACGTGCATGAATCTGCTTTTACTCTTACAGGTGACATTTGTTCTGAAACCTGACTTAGATCATGTGAGATAAAGTCAGGTGAGAATCTGGGCTGAATCTGCACTACAAGACAAATATGTCCATATGCACACACAGACACAGACACACACACACACACACACCATAAAGCAGCTCTGCTCCTCAGATGTTTGAAGGAGGAGAGTAATAACACAATCTGACGTGGACGATGGCTGCAGAGTGCTTTCTCGACCAGAGCCTAAATTGAGTGGATGCAGGTCGTGGTTGAGCCGGGCTCGGCTCGGCTCGGCTGTGTTCCACCAGGGGACGGTTTTCAGGGGACACGCCGAGCCGAGGTTCAGTGATTGAACGCAGTGCCGTGGCCCCCACCCTCCTGTCATTATAACACAGTTTCCCCCTCAGAACTAAATCTACTTACGGCCGTTTTTAGATTTCTTTTTCATGCATTCCTTATCATTTTCTTTAATTCAAAACGACAATCTGGACGTCGTAATCCATCATGGATTGAACCGTTTCCCCATGCGCTCCGCTGCCCCTCCCACAGCCAAATAACAGTAATGCTTCAGGACCAGGGCCCTGACTCAGCGGGGACAGAAATAAAAGAGTGGTAAAAAAAAAAAAAGAAAGAAAGAAAAGAAGATTGATAAAGAGGAAAAGAAAGGGGGTGGGGGTGGGGGGGGGTAAAAAGATGTTGGAGAAGAGTAGAAAATGAAAAAGACAAAGGGAGAACAGGGATAAATTGATGCGAGTGAAGAGAAAGCGGGGGAGTTCAAAAAGTCTCTTATTGATCAAGACAAGGAAGAAAATGAGGTTGTAATGACCACAAATGTTGCCCCGGCTGTGTCCCCACCCCCCAACCTCCACCCCCCCCCCATCCCTTTGCCTTGATAGTATTAGAAAAATGAAAACGAAATCTTTAGATTAGAAAGATTGGAAAAATTGAATTACAGTGGCTGTGCGAGGTCGAGTGGATAAGCGAGAGCCAAATCTTCATCTCTGACGGAGCAGGAGGGGGGGGGGGTGAAAATGATGAAAAATGAAATAGGGTATATCTGGAGTGGGGGGGTTGAATGGAGGGAGGGGGGAGAGATAAGAAGCTGGGGTCATCACCTGTGTGCTTCTGCTTTTTGTTTTGTTTTTTCAATCCCAAATCCAACAATCAGTTTAAGCTTTTGGTCTAAATTTAAAGTGTTTTTATATTTTCATATTTTTTTATATCAGACATCTTCTCCTCCCCCCAACTCTCACGTTTCCAACACAACAGGGCCCTCTAGGGGTAAAACAGGGTACTACATGAGATGTAGACATCCCCAGATTAATTCTTTTCTTCACTAACTTGACTGTAAATGATCTGCAGTCTTATATGTTTTCACATGCAAGTACTAATATACATTATTTTACAAAGCCACAGTAAAGCACACTCTGAGAGTACAAATGTTTATGTATAAGTCATTTTAAAGCCTTTTATCCATTAGGTGGCACTATACATCCTGAAAACAACAATTTCTCTCCAATTTTATTCTATTGAGGAAAAACAAATACTTTTCTAAACCTCAAACTTCACTATCAATGTCTATGTGATTATAAGGGTGAATTAACTTCATTCTACTGACTCAAAGAGACTTTAATGCTATTGAGAGACACAAAATTACTCACACTACAAATACAATATAAACAGATACACTTATTTTTAATTTTTTTTCTTATTAAAAAAATTTTCCCTTTGCTTTTAAAAAAACCCGTAACAGCTGTTTGTGCAGCTTCACCTTTCTGACTGCAGTTGCTTCTATTGTTCACCAGGTGTCCTCACAGACCATTTTTTTTACCTGACTCAGCAGTGCTCGGTGTCTCATTTATTTGATATAATCACCCACATATCTCTGGCTGATGAAGAGAAAGTATTAATCTGTGACTGGGTTATGATCGTGATCAGTTTAAAGCATTATCAATCGCTCTCTCAGCTGATAGATGTTGTCTCTCTGTCTCTCTGACACTGAAGGCAACAGTTGCAGTTCTATCTCATCACTTTACTGCTGTTGAATCAGGAGCGAGAAAGCGACAGAGAGCGGGAGGATTAAAGCGAGGATCCACCAGGGGCCCTCAGTGATCTGCACTGATCCTGCTCTGTGGCAGCCACACAGCTGCTGGGCCCTGTTATTCACCATCAGCTGTGAGCGGATACAGAAGCTATTTCTGTATTTTGTCACGCGAACCCAGCAGCTATGGGGGGAAAAGAAAAGAAAAAAAAAAAACACAGCTACAGGATCTAAGATGCAGTGTCGGCTCCAACCATCCACAAGCTGATTGATGCCCTTTGACTCCTGAGGGTCATTGGGTGACAGGAGAACAAAAGAATAACAAGAAGAAGAAGAAAAGTACAACAATACTCAATTAAGCACAACATCTCAAACAACGTCCACCACTCGTTCATTCATTCATTCATTCATTCATTCATTCATTCATTCACGCAGACATGAAGAGTTAGTGTGTCCCGTGCGTTGGACAGCAGGGGGTTGGCGGTGGAAGAGTGACAGATTGAAAAAGCTCAATCCTCCTTCAGAGAGCCAGATTGGCAGGACGCTGCCGTGCAGCATCGCCAGTGTGAGAGGTTTCTGTCCCATCTGAGCCAGTGACACTGAGACCTGCACGCAGAGAGGCGCTTACGTAACCGAGCGTACAAGGCCCCCAGTGAATCAGTTGAAGACAGTTGACTGCAGGCGACCTGGAGCCGTTTGAATTCACACGTTCACATGCAAGCAACCTTTTCCCAGTGACTTCAGCTCCAGCACATCTGCCCAGAGATATTTCCAGCTGCTGCTGTTCCTGATTTATTACAGTTTGCCCAGCGACGAGTGTTTAAATGATTCCTCCCCTGCAGGGTGCACAAACCGGATTAATGGGTCATTACAAATTTACCATGGTTATTTTTTTCTATCCTGCAAAAGGAATTGTGCCTCACTTCATCAATTCATCCCCGCCCCAGCGTATGTGAGAAGACGAGAAAGTTATACATCACGTATTGTATCTGCACTGCTTCAATGACACAGACATTATTACTAATAGTGTAGATATAGGACACCACCAGAGTTTTGGAGTGGATGTGATAATTGGCTGGTGGGATACAGTGAGTGAATGATGAATTAACGACTGTGCATTAGCGCAAAGGCACCAAAATGGACGCAAGATAAATTCAGAGTGAGCTCCAGGGCTCTGCAGCGCCTCAACGAGCCTCGTCATTAATGGACTGTCAGAGTGAAAGTTTGCCGTCGTTTTCACTGAGCGAGCGAAAATGAGAACGGATGATTAATGCGCCAGGCGACGGTTAAGTGATCAGTCATTTTTGTCTGCACTGCCCCTTTAAACGGCTTTAAAATGGGCTTTTAAAACAAAAGGTCTTTTCTCCCATTGGCACTGCTGAGCTCACACACACACACGCACACACACGCACACGCGCACACACACACACACACACACACACACAGAGCACTTTGTATTTCCTTCACGTTTCTGTAGTCAGTAGTGAGTTTTAGAGAGAGTGTGAGAAAGAGAGACGTGAAGAGAGAGTCAGAGACTGTTTGTGTGTGTATGTGTGTGTGTGTGTGTGGGGGGGGGGGGGGGGGGGGG